>JARHVA010003806.1:1735000-1822996 GCA_037957365.1 Torreya grandis | reverse complement strand
TTATATTAAAACTATTTATATTGCCTACATATTGACATTAATGTGATATAATAAAGTTGTTTTACATCAATGATGAAATACATTAGCCATCAAAAATGTAAAATTTAGACTAGAATTTTTTGAATCAAATAAATAATAAAAATACCTAATTAAAATATAGGGAAGTGTTGTAATAATTTAAATTGACAAAAAGGGTTAGAAGAAAAATAATGAATTGTAATAAATATGTAGAGTATTTGAGATTGAAAATATGTCTAATAACTAATGTAGACATAAGCAAAAAATTTAAGAAGAAATTTATAACTTAATTTTTTTACCTAGAGTGGACACTACATTTATTTCATGACCAAGTGCATCTTTTAGGGCTAGTGTATGCCCATTGAGTTTTTTTTTCTAAAATAAATTTGTAAAATCTAATCCTATGATTTTGGGATGTAATACCCTTTCTAAATTTTGCATAATTCATTATCTGTCCATTTTAAATCCTTTTAAATCCCTCAAAAATATAATCAACTCATAAAACCTTGCAAGACATTAAAAATGGGGTAGTTAATTGGGTTGCCCATCTAACCTAGACCCTTGTCCTTAAGAAATTTTGAAACCAACACTTAATGTAAAATAAAATACTATAGATACTAAAATGAAACATAGTGTAATAATTTGTTCTTTGATGAATATTATTTATTCTATGTATGAATTGCTTAAACAATCATTAAAAAATAGTTTAAAAAGTAATTATGATACAAACCCTAATTATTATATGATATTTCATTACATTAATAGTTATAGATGATGGAATGTGAATAATTGGAATGGAATTCTACTCCATGATCTTTAATTATACCCTTAGAATTCTACTTATCAATTTTTACCTCTTCATGGAACTATTATCACACTTTTTTCCATTCAATTAATTTACTATGTGCACTAGTGCACTTGTACATATATAGATTTATCAAATTCAAATTAGAACTCTATTAGTGCATAAAAATACACCCAAATGGATATTAAATATTTAAAAATGAAACACAAACACTAAATAAACATGGGAATGGGATGAAGGACTAGAAAAAATAAGGGATCAAGGCCCTACTTTAAGCTCTTGGTTAGATGGGGAGTGTACACTATGCTGTTAGAAAAAGCCTAGGAAATCCCATAAAATATAGGGAATACAAGGAGAACTATAAAACCAAAAAAATGGGATAAAATGGGTCAACAAAATTAAAAAAAATACCAAAGAGCATAATATGAATTGATAATTGACTCATACAAAATTACCATAAATCAATGAAAGTTAACATCTAAAACTATCCGTTGACCAAAATTAAGTGTTTATATAATCCCATTTTAATGTGTGTGTGTGTGAATGTGTATGTGTACGTACATACATATCAAATTAAAAAAAATTTTACAAGGGAATGTTTGAAGAAGGTGCTGTGGATAAAAATTATAAGAGTTATCAAAGTCAATATAGGAAATGATAATGATATAAAAGTCAAAAGTTCGAGGGAGGTTACCGTATCTTAGCATCCAACTAAGGTGACCTAAAAAATATAAATAAACCTTGTACTCCCTAAAAAATACACAAGCATCTTGACTTCCACTATGAAAATCCATGAATTTTTTAGAACAAACATTAATGAATTTGTGTCTGGAATGTTAAAACCTAACTAGGAACTTACAAACATAACAATTTTTTTTAAGTGAATATATATATATATATATATATATATATATATATATACATAGACACACACATACATACATACATACATACATACATACATATATACATACATACATACAATAAAGGAAATTATAAACTAAATGAGAAGAAATGAAAAATAATAACAAATACATTTGTTTGTATGGGAGTTGTGAAGACATTTTTGTGAATTCATATCTCATAATCTAAATATCTTTGAGAGACCAAGTGGAATATGCCTTATAACACTCTGAGACTACTTCTAAATATGGGATAGATAATACATATGCCTTATAACTCTATAGTATGGCTTTCAAATGTGGTATTAAGAATAAGTATTCCTCATATCTCTCTAGGACCATTGTGTATCATCATATGATTGAAGGGTAAAAAAGAATATAGTTTTCTCCTATTTTGATGTTTGGTATAAACATGTGAATCATATATCTCACAAGAAATGGATAATGCATACCATGTTTAAAATGGGAATGATAAAATTAGTGACGTATAATAATAACATGCCATTATTCAAGCATGTATGTATAGGAAACTTTTTTTATAGTCATATAAATATGTCCTCATGAAAACAAATATATTTGATAAGGGAATTTGGCTTAAGTGTGTCTATGTCTAAGTCATGTATGTAAGATTTCATCTTGAAATCACACACACACACATAAAGGGAATTTATCTTGAGTGTGTCTAGGTCTAAGTCATTTATATAATATATCATCATGAAATCACACATACACACAAACTTTGGCTTGTGTGTGTCTATGTCTAAGTGATGTATACAAGATATCATCATGAAATAACATATAATAGGTTACTTGACTCATCTGTGTTTAATTTGAATAGATATAGGGAAAATATAGTAATGGATTTTCCATACATGACCAAGGTATAATTAATGTAAACATAGTAATGAGAAGTTACCCCATTGTAGGAAATATGAGGTTTATGTATGCACAATAAATAATATGCCCCAATATGGATAAGGTATAGTAAATGTAAGCATAAAAATGTAGTGACCATAATGTGAAGTATATAATCAAGAAAGTACAAGCAATAAAATGACATAAAATAGGTAATTATAATTAATGAAGAAAAATTTATAATATTCCCCAATATATGTATGATAGGAACCATGAAAATTTAGAAAATTAAGCATATATCCAATATAGGAACAATTTTCATGATATATTTCATGGCACCAAGAATACAATAACATAGAGTAAATAGAACAAGTAAGGAAAGAACATCAAGCACATATCAAGCACACCATACTTAAATCAATCATAACAAACAATGCCACACACATAGTATATAATAAAAGAAATGCCACACAAATAAAATAAGTATAAGCATGCCACACATAGAATACAATGAAAGCAAGGAACCTATATCACTCATATGGAAAATAAGAGATACATGCCAAAAAAAAAGTAGATGAAGCACACAGATTATGCAAAAGGAAGACAAGAAAGGAATCTAGACAATAAGAATTATAGAAAACATATTAATCACTCTGTAATCCAAGAAAAACACATATAAAAAATAATGGATAAAAAATGAGGCATAAAAATTGTGATAAGACACACAAGAGACATGATAGTTTAGGATATGTAATCACCTAAAATCTATAAACAATAAAGGAAACTGTGAAAGATAAAATGTGAAGCACTTTTAGAAAGTAACTTCAATATATATCAAGAGTGAGCATGCAAATGCCCCAAGTTGATTGTGAATCTGTAATCATAAGTATATAACTGTATACCCTTAATTTAACTTAATAATACCATTAATAACATTTGTGTAAAAAATATAACCTATAACAATAGGCAAATAATCATGAACACTTATGACATATCAAAAATAAATAAAGAAAATAAACAAACATGACAAGGAAACAAAATCTAATATATCAGGAAAAAAGAGTATTTTTTTTCCTAAAATAAGAGGTAAGTTATCAAAACTAGTCAATGATGTTAGATGGCCAACAATTATCATTGCAATATATATACATTTAAGCAAGGGACCTACTAGTATCATGAATAAGACATGGGGGAATTTGTGAAAGTAACAAGAACGAGTCATCATCATAGTTATTTATAATATTATTCAGTTTATAATTAATGTCTCTCATATACTTATTTTATTTTCAATTTGATGTTTATCTTAGTGACATAGGGTGATTCAATGTTTTTCTTAGGGACATGCTATGTAATGATTGGATCCTCATTGGAATTGATTTATGTGTTTATATCTAATACATCATGCTTTTAGGAAACTATTTTAATACTTGTGATATTATTTTTAGGAATTTATTTGACCTTAAATTATACTATGGAAAATTTTGTATCCATTTTAATAACGTAACTTTGATGTTTGAATTTTAAGTGTTGAAGAATATCATAAGGGTTTTTTTTGCATTTGATATATTCAAGGTCAACCAACCAAAGCTTTATAAGATATAATAGTGGGATACACATGAAATAGACTTGGAAATTTATTTTTTCCCACTCTAATAGGTAAAATAATAAAACCAAGGGTTTTCATTATAATACCAACATATCTCATGACAGTCATAAGAGTATAGGCCAAGTTATCCAAGCAAAGTCCAAGAATTTAAATAAACTATTTAATGTAGGTATTAAATTAAGACTCATTTTTAACCATTATTCCATATCAAAGTTTATAAATATGTGATGAAGTTCATAAAAATATTTATAAGTGTTTAAATCTACCTTTTCCATGATAATTGATGGTATAATTTTGAAAAAAAATGCTTGGAAGGTCACCATTTGGAGGTTGATAAGTTATCTTGGTTATCATGGTTTTAAAACTAAGCACTTGTATTTAATGAATTTATTGGATACTTTTATAAGTTGAGTCAATTCAAAAAGTGTGATCTTATGATAAATATTGATTTGGAAATATGTCAAGAAGTCATCAAATAGAGGTGAAAAACAATGTATGGAACCACATGGCAAGGCATAAAACTAATAAAGTCACTTAAGCTTATAGGAAATAACCCAATTAAAAATTTATCATTAAGAAAAATGTCTAAGAAATAAGTGTAAAATGATATCATATGAAAATAAGGCCCCCTTTTTCATTATACAATGCAAAATTAGGATTAACAAAACTAGATAGAAAGGGATAAATGAGTACATAGTGAGAAGAATAGTTTTAAATTATATCATGAGAAGAGACCATATTACATAGCTTTTGAGGCCATTATGATTTTTTTAAAAATTTTTTTTGGTTGTAAATCATGAAATACTTGTGAAAGGATTTTAACTTTAAGTTTTTGAAGAGAACTGGTGGTAAGACTTGGAATAGAAAAAAATTGGGTTTTGACAATATTAGGACAAAACTAAAAAACCATCAATGGTTAGATAAGAGGAATAGTAGAGAAAATTTAAGAGCTTTTAAAAATTGAGAAGGCATAATAACATTTTGATTAAGGGGATGACTCAATGTTTGAGAAGGAGGACAAGAAATGGGAATATTTTGAACATTAGGGAACATACAATTTTGAAAAGAATTAATAATAGGAGAAATGGAAACATGCATGATATTAGAAGGAACTTCTAAAGCAACACCATAAGAATGAATATATTGAAAAGTAACTTATTTAAATATAATCATAATTCTAGATACATCAACAATATTGGTCATAACATATGAATTAATTTAATTTATGGGTTCGTTTCTAGTTATATCTTCTAATTTATATTCATAATCATAATCATTGTAATTTTATATCAAATATTTGCCCTTATAGGTTTTATAATTCAAATCATTAGAAATATTTTAATTTAAATAAGAAACAATCATCTCTACTTGAAAAATAATAATTTATGTCATTGTTAAGTTTGAGTGAGGAATCATGTTGTTGTGCTCTTAAAAAATATAAATCCATATTGCTCTAACCTATGTTTTTTAGACTCACATTTTCTCTTAATAATTGATTCTTGCATATAAAAGTTTGAAATTCCATATGCATAAAGGATTATAAAAATAAAAATAACACTGAAGGAATTCATATCATTTGCATATTCATTTATTCCTATTGGGTTCAAACTTAGTTTCTTTAATTTTTCATCAATTCCATCCTCACTACAATAATAAGCATAATCAATATGTTCTTGTTTATCCTAATTATAGTTTTAAAAAATGGGGAATAGGCTATTGAAATGAGTGAATCTTATGATATGTATATGAATATATATAATTCATATCTACCCAATTATCTAAATAATAATAGTAAGAAAAAGTGATAAACAACTAAGCTATGAAAAACAAGTAAAAGGAGTTAAGAAATTATCAAAACTTGTTTTTGTTTTGAGATTATAGAATCCTAAATCTAGAAATATGAATATGTAGACTAGATATTCACTATTATGAACTTTAATTTTGACCCTTGAATATTCATGGACAATTTTGTGACATGTGTGAGCTAGACCTAGGTATATTTTATTTGGTCATGTCTACAATGTTGGGTCCATCTCTATCATACTAGATTTATCCCATCCAAAGTTACTATTGTCACAAAATATTGATTCCTAAATGAGGTTATTAAATCATAATATAATATATGGACAACATTGGAATACCTCTAGGCTTGTGGGTTGCCTATAGTAGAGGTAGACCTCTAGGTTTAAGGGCTAGCTCCCTGAATTGACCTTGAAGTGCTTATCACCTATACTAACTGATTGATTGTGGGAAAATATATATAAATATGCATAAAGATAAGATATTATAAGGGGGTGATACACTACAAGTATTTACACAATATCATCATACTTTTTTCACTAATAAACAAGACCTACAAACTAGATTCAAAGTCCTAAAATGTTCTAACATTAGTATTTCAATATAAAGGTGATATATATGAGACAACTCAAGGTAAGTGGACCAAAGGTCATATTTCAGACTCTAAGGATAATATAACACTTTAAAAGATCCAAAAACACTATATACACTCCATATTACCTATTAGAGCGAGAAATTCTTGTGCAAGACATGAAAGGACAAGGAAAAGTAAGGATAGAAGCTTATCACTATAACCATTCATCACTTTGAAAAATTAGACAAGATGTTTGTGAACTCAAAAATAGATTTATTGTATTATTTAGAGGTAAATTGAAACATAAAAACAATAGGGATTCACTATACATGGTTTGGAATTATTCTATAAGAGCCAAAATGGCTAGTATTTATAGAATGTGAGAGAGGAGAGAGAAGAATGAAGTTCAAAAATCACAAAAAATGTGTAAAGATGAGATGAGTTATGTTTTAAGGAGAATGGATTATTAAATATACCATGAAATGTCTCTTTGGAATAATGTCCCTCCAAGGCATGAAACCCTTCAATTCTAGCATAGGACTCTTCAATTAGTTCCTTAAAAACTGCCTTCATCATTTGGTTCTTGTTGAGTTTTCCAAGGTGGAATATGGACATATTAAATAATTTAAATATGAAGGGGGGGGGTTATAAAAAATCTCCAAAATTCATTAGATGTTTCCTTAATCATTGATATTCTTTTGGACAAGAGTTCTCACTTCTTGCAGTCACTATCATCCTTCTTTAGACCTATCTTCACATTTGGCACTAAGATGATCATCACTTATTAAACCCAATACATAAAAGGGAGGGTATGAAACTTTTAAAGGGTCCTAAATTATTTATATCCATTAATAAAACCTTAAAAATCCTCCCAATTGAAGTTATCAGCTTCTCACTTGATGATCACTCTCTATTCACCATGCTAGTTTGGACTGGCTGAAGTGAAGGTGCTTACATAGGTACTTGTATGATTTTATGAAGAAATAAATGGATATTAGGAGTTATTTTAGGTCTCAATATATCTCCCAAAGTTATCCCCATACTTTGAAACCCTTATGTACCTGCAAAACATCAAAAACTGTTAAGAAAACCAATTTTGTACCTTATTCATACAAGTAGGGTAGAATTTAATCTATTGGGAAAGAATCCTAGGAGTCATATACAAGTTAAAATAATTTACCTAGCCAAAATAACACATTTTTATTCCTTTACTTCAACTTCTTCCTAGTCAGATCATGAATAAGGGTTTTAGATGGTTTTAGGTAATTTATCCTCTTAAGGATAATTAATAAAATTATGACATCTAATATTTAGAAAAATTACACTAAATACATTTTTAGGACCATATTAAACATATCCTATATACTAAGACTCCCATTCTAGGCATCCATACATATATGAGCTTCTAAAGATTACTTCTTGAGCCTTTCTTTGCATTGTGCATACCTTATCATGTTCTTAAGCCAAGAAATGGCTTCTCTATGAATTTATCTACAAGATATAGATTTTAAATAACCTTATAACTACATATTAATGTTATATAATACTCTGAAAGGTTATATTTGTGTTATAAGTAAGGCTACACCCCTTTTAGGCATTAGGCCTAGTCAAGGCCTAGTATGTCTGACTGCACCTATGTGGGTTTAGGCCACCCTGTTTGGTTTCTTAGGGATATGATACCTTAGTAATGATTTTTCATGTACAATTTTTTTTTATGTATATCATTTAAAGGTTTAAACACCTCCCGAATCATCTTTTTCCCCTTTCATACTGAGCCTGTAGGATATGTATTTCTAGGAGTGTCCTCTATCTGAGATAGAATATAGGGAACTTCCCCTATTGTTTTAGGGAAAAAAATATATGAGGGGCTTGGGAAAGTCATGGTGATTATTTTATCAAAACATTAGGGTTAGATAACATCAATAACATCCCCAATTCTTTAAAAATCTAAGGCAAATTACCCAAAATCACTGACTGTGTAGGGTTTATGTGTTGAATAAGAGTTGCGTGTTAGAACCCTCCATGCTCTGTTTAATTGATATGAGAATATACTAAGATATTTAATAATAATATGGGGTTAAATTAAAACATGTTAATCATCGAACCCTTTCCAAAACTCTTTCAATGTACACCTTTCAACTTGACTAGACTAGACTGCAATCAACTGTGACTATATTCCTACTTAGAAAAACATGCCTGTAGGTGCATACTATACTATTAAACCTCATTTTATTAATATAAGACCATATTAAAATCCTCAAGGTTAATTCATAATAATTTCTACTTTTTACTTTCCATGAACATGTTAGGACAATATCAAGACAGTCATACTTTAGAGCACTATCATACTACAATCAACTATAGTTGACCATTCTTGGAGCAAACAGGTCCTATAGATGAATTTCAACCTTTGAAACCTATGATACACCTCATAGGATATTTTTGAAGTCTTGGAAACAAATTAAATTAGAAAATTATTGTGTTTTTGGGTTTATAATCAACAAGGTTCATCTTATGAGTTTGTAGGTACCTACAGTTAGGTTATAAGTGACCTTTTTGAGGGTAATACACACCTGTAGATGATGATATAGGTCAATACCTTGTAAATCAACCTATTTATAAGTTCCTTGAATAAATAGTGTGACTCTAACCTTAATATGATCACTTTACATGGTGATATGCTTTTATTAAGACACCTTTTACTATAAGACCATTTGAAGTTCAAGATACTGCAGATAACAATAACATTTTGTAGTGAGAAAATGCATGAATTGGGAGCATTCTAGCATTATAATCTATTGCCCAAACCACTCAATATATTTCTAAAGATATTAATTATACATAATGGATATATTATGGAGTTATTCAAATCCATATAGATTTTATACCACCCCATTTTATGGTAGAACCAAAAGTGGACAAGGCTCTATTTTGGAGTTGTTAAGGTAACAAGTCCTTAAAGTCTTTCTCTCAAACTATGGACATAGTTGCAAGTTTTTATGACTCTCTATGGATACACTATTTATTGATATGATATATTCCAACCTTAAATACTTATATTAAATTATAAAAACATTCCTAAACATTATCATTCCAAATACTCAAATCTCTGTGGAAACTTGTAGGTGTACACACGGACGCAAACAAAGGCAATGAAGGTTGAACATGAATAATTTGCATAGTGTATGGGATTATGATCAATATTAAACCTATGATAAGTCTTAAAACTGATTTTTTCAATCTTTAAATACCCCAAACAACCTAAACACCTTATTTCAACATGATTAACCTCATATAAGGCACATGTAGGTGCACATCAATTGTGCCAGACTGTGTATATATCCTGAATTAGTTATCACAATCTATCATATGTCATTGAGAAAGATTATATTGATTTATCATGTTATAATAAGGTGTAATTTTTTTAAAAAATCCTTATTACATTCATATGAATGTGCTCAGGGCCTTCATTTACCTGACTGTGTATGATAACCATGAAAAAAGTTAACTATGTTGGCTTTTCTTGACTGCAACATCATGTGAAACCTTTTGGAACTGAGCTTGGAAGGAGAGGGTGATTTAAAAAACTTTTTAGAGACATTATACATCAATATACCTTTTCTTTAAATCACTATAGGAAATGAAAAATTCTATAGTTGATCAACATGCCTACATAACTACATATAGGTTTTAAATCACCTTATAACTACATATTAATGTTATATAATACTTTGAAAGGTTATCTTTGTGTTAGAAGTAAGGCTACACCCCTTTTAGGCATTAGGCCTAGTCAAGGCCTAGTATGTCTGACTGCACCTATGTGGGTTTAGGCCACCCTATTTGGTTTCTTAGGGATATGATACCTTAGTAATGATTTTTCATGTACAAATTTTTTATATATATATCATTTAAAGATTTAAACACCTCCCAACTCATCTTTTTCCCCTTTCATACTGAGCTTGTAGGATATATATTTCTAGGAGTGTCCTCTATCTGAGATAGAATATAGGGAACTTCCCCTATTGTTTTAGGGAAAAAAATATATGAGGGGATTGGGAAAGTCATGGGGATTATTTTTATCAAAAAATTAGGGTTAGATAACATCAATAACATCCCCAATTCTTTAAAAATCTAAGGCAAATTACCCAAAATCACTGACTGTGTAGGGTTTATGTGTTGAATAAGAGTTGCGTGTTAGAACCCTCCATGCTTTGTTTACTTGCTATGAGAATATCCTAAGATAATTAATAATAATATGGGGTTAAATTAAAACATGTTAATCATCGAACCCTTTCCAAAACTCTTTCAATGTACACCTTTCAACTTGACTAGACTAGACTGCAATCAACTGTGACTGTATTCCTACTTAGAAAAACATGCCTGTAGGTGCATACTGTACTATTAGACCTCATTTTATTAATCTAAGACCCTATTAAAATCCTCAAGGTCAATTCATAATAATTTTTACTTGTTACTTTCCATGAACATGTTAGGCCAATATCAAGATAGTCATACTTTAGAGCACTATCATACTACAATCAACTATAGTTGACCATTCTTGGAGCAAACAGGTCCTATAGATGAATTTCAACCTTTGAAACCTATGATACACCTCATAGGATATTTTTGAAGTCTTGGAAACAAATTAAATTGGAAAATTATTGTGTTTTTGGGTTTATAATCAACAAGGTTCATCTTATGAGTTTGTAGGTACCTACAGTTAGGTTGTAAGTGACCTTTTTGAGGGTAATACACACCTGTAGATGATAATATAGGTCAATACCTTGTAACTCAACCTATTTATAAGTTCCTTGAATAAATAGTGTGATTGTAACCTTAATTTGATCACTTTACATGGTGATATGCTTTTATTAAGACACCTTTTACTATAAGACCATTTGAAGTTCAAGATACTGCAGAGAACAATGACATTTTGTAGTGAGAAAATGCATGAATTGGGAGTATTCTAGCATTACAATCTATTGCCCAAACCACTCAATCTCTTTCTAAAGATATTAATTATACATAATGGATATATTATGGAGTTATTCAAATTCATATAGACTTTATACCACCCCATTTTATGGTAGAACCAAAAGTGGACAAGGCTCTATTTTGGAGTTGTTAAGGTAACAAGTCCTTAAAGTCTTTCTCTCAAACTATGGACATAGCTGCAAGTTTGCCTGACTCTCTATGGATGCACTATTTATTGATATGATATATTCCAACCTTAAATACTTATATTAAATTATAAAAACATTCCTAAACATTATCATTCCAATTACTCAAATCTCTGTGGAAACTTGTAGGTGTGCACACGGACGCAGACAAAGGCAATGAAGGTTGAACATGAATAATCTACATAGTGTATGGGATTATGATCAATATTAAACCTATGATAAGTCTTAAAACTAATTTTTTCAATCTTTAAATACCCCAAACAACCTAAACACCTTATTTCAACATGATTAACCTCATATATGGCACATGTAGGTGCACATCAATTGTGCCAGACTGTGTATAGAGCCTGAATTAGTTATCACAATCTATCATATGTCATTGAGAAAGATTATATTGATTTATCATGTTATAATAAGGTGTAATTTTTTAAAAGAATCCTTATTACATTCATATGAATGTGCTCAGGACCTTCATTTACTTGACTGTGTATGATAACCACGCAAAAAGTTGACTATGTTGGCTTTTCTTGACTGCAACATCATGTGAGACCTTTTGGAACTGAGCTTGGAAGGAGAGGGTGATTTAAATTTTTTTTTAGAGACATTATACATCAATATACCTCTTCTTTAAATCACTATAGGAAATGAAAACTTCTATAGTTGATCAACATGCCTACATAACTACATATAGGTTTTAAATCACCTTATAACTACATATTAATGTTATATAATACTTTGAAAGGTTATCTTTGTGTTAGAAGTAAGGCTACACCCCTTTTAGGCAATAGGCCTAGTCAAGGTCTAGTATGTCTGACTGCACCTATGTGGGTTTAGGCCACCCTGTTTGGTTTCTTAGGGCTATGATACCTTAGTAATGATTTTTCATGTAAAAAAAGTTTTATATATATCATTTAAAGGTTTAAACACCTCCCAAATCATCTTTTTCCCCTTTCAGACTGAGCTTGTAGGATATATATTTCTAGGAGTGTCCTCTATCTGAGATAGAATATAGGGAACTTCCCCTATTGTTTTAGGGAAAAAAATATATGAGGGGCTTGGGAAAGTCATGGGGATTATTTTATCAAAAAATTAGGGTTAGATAACATCAATAACATCCCCAATTCTTTAAAAATCTAAGGCAAATTACCCAAAATCACTGACTGTGTAGGGTTTATGTGTTGAATAAGAGTTGCGTGTTAGAACCCTCCATGCTCTGCTTACTTGCTATGAGAATATCCTAAGATAATTAATAATAATATGGGGTTAAATTAAAACATGTTAATCATCGAACCCTTTCCAAAACTCTTTCAATGTACACCTTTCAACTTGACTAGATTAGACTGCAATCAACTGTGACTGTATTCCTACTTAGAAAAACATGCCTGTAGGTGCATACTATACTATTAGACCTCCTTTTATCAATCTAAGACCCTCTTAAATCCTCAAGGTCAATTCATAATAGTTTTTAATTGTTACTTTCCATGAACATGTTATGCCAATATCAAGATAGTCATACTTTAGAGCACTATCATACTACAATCAACTATAGTTGACCATTCTTGGAGCAAACATGTCCTATAGATGAATTTCAACCTTTGAAACCTATGATACACCTCATAGGATATTTTTGAAGTCTTGGAAACAAATTAAATTGGAAAATTATTGTGTTTTTGGGTTTATAATCAACAAGGTTCATCTTATGAGTTTGTAGGTACCTACAGTTAGGTTGTAAGTGACCTTTTTGAGGGTAATACACACCTGTAGATGATGATATAGGTCAATACCTTGTAACTCAACCTATTTATAAGTTCCTTGAATAAATAGTGTGACTCTAACCTTAATATGATCACTTTACATGGTGATATGCTTTTATTAAGACACCTTTTACTATAAGACCATTTGAAGTTCAAGATACTGCAGAGAACAATGATATTTTGTAGTGAGAAAATGCATGAATTGGGAGCATTCTAGCATTATAGTCTATTTCCCAAACCACTCAATCTCTTTCTAAAGATATTAATTATACATAATGGATATATTATGGAGTTATTCAAATTCATATAGACTTTATACCACCCCATTTTATGGTAGAACCAAAAGTGGACAAGGCTCTATTTTGGAGTTGTTAAGGTAACAAGTCCTTAAAGTCTTTCTCTCAAACTATGGACATAGTTGCAAGTTTTCCTGACTCTCTATGGGTACACTATTTATTGCTATGATATATTCCAACCTTAAATACTTATATTAAATTATAAAAACATTCCTAAACATTATCATTGCAAATACTCAAATCTTTGTGGAAACTTGTAGGTGTGCACACGGACGCAGACAAAGGCAATGAAGGTTGAACATGAATGATCTCCATAGTGTATGGGATTATGATCAATATTAAACCTATGATAAGTCTTAAAATTGATTTTTTCAATCTTTAAATACCCCAAACAACCTAAACACCTTATTTCAACATGATTAACCTCATATATGGCACATGTAGGTGCACATCAATTGTGCCAGACTGTGCATAGAGCCTAAATTAGTTATCACAATCTATCATATGTCATTGAGAAAGATTATATTGATTTATCATGTTATAATAAGGTGTAATTTTTTAAAAAAATCCTTATTACATTCATATGAATGTGCTCAAGACCTTCATTTACCTGACTGTGTATGATAACCATGCAAAAAGTTGACTATGTTGGCTTTTCTTGACTGGAACATCATGTGAGGCATTTTGGAACTGAGCTTGGAAGGAGAGGGTGATTTAAAAAAAATTTTAGAGACATTATACATCAATATACCTTTTCTTTAAATCACTATAGGAAATGAAAACTTTTATAGTTGATCAATATGCCTACACAACTACATATAGGTTTTAAATCACCTTATAACTACATATCAATGTTATATAATACTCTGAAAGGTTATCTTTGTGTTAGAAGAAAGGCTACACCCCTTTTAGGCGTTAGGCTTAGTCAAGGCCTAGTATGTCTGACTGCACCTATGTGGGTTTAGGCCACCCTGTTTGGTTTCTTAGGGCTATGATACCTTAGTAATGATTTTTCATGTACAATTTTTTTTATATATATCATTTAAAGGTTTAAACACCTCCCAACTCATCTTTTTCCCCTTTCATACTGAGCCTGTAGGATATGTATTTCTAGGAGTGTCCTCTATCTGAGATAGAATATAGGGAACTTTCCCTATTGTTTTAGGAAAAAAAATATATGAGGGGCTTGGGAAAGTCATGTGGATTATTTTATCAAAAAATTAGGGTTAGATAACATCAATAACATCCCCAATTCTTTAAAAATCTAAGGCAAATTACCCAAAATCACTGATTGTGTAGGGTTTATGTGTTGAATAAGAGTTGCGTGTTAGAACCCTCGATGCTCTTTTTACTTGCTATGAGAATATCCTAAGATATTTAATAATAATATGGGGTTAAATTAAAACATGTTAATCATCGAACCCTTTCCAAAACTCTTTCAATGTACACCTTTCGACTAGACTAAACTAGACTGCAATCAACTGTGACTGTATTCCTACTTAGAAAAACATGCCTGTAAGTGCATACTGTACTATTAAACCTCCTTTTATTAATCTAAGACCCTCTTAAAATCCTCAAGGTCAATTCATAATAATTTTTAATTGTTACTTTCCATGAACATGTTATGCCAATATCAAGATAGTCATACTTTAGAGCACTATCATACTACAATCAACTATAGTTGACCATTCTTGGAGCAAACAGGTCCTATAGATGAATTTCAACCTTTGAAACCTGTGATACACCTCATAAGATATTTTTGAAGTCTTGGAAACAAATTAAATTGGAAAATTATTGTGTTTTTGGGTTTATAATCAACAAGGTTCATCTTATGAGTTTGTAGGTACCTACAGTTAGGTTGTAAGTGACCTTTTTGAGGGTAATACACACCTGTAGATGATGATATAGGTCAATACCTTGTAACTCAAAATATTTATAAGTTCCTTGAATAAATAGTGTGACTCTAACCTTGATATTATCACTTTACATGGTGATATGCTTTTATTAAGACACCCTTTACTATAAGACCATTTGAAGTTCAAGATACTACAGAGAACAATGACATTTTGTAGTGAGAAAATGCATGAATTGGGAGCATTCTAGCATTATAATCTATTGCCCAAACCATTCAATCTCTTTCTAAAGATATTAATTATACATAATGGATATATTATGGATTTATTCAAATTCATATAGACTTTATACCACCCCATTTTATGGTAGAACCAAAAGTGGACAAGGCTCTATTTTGGAGTTGTTAAGGTAACAGGTCCTTAAAGTATTTCTCTCAAACTATGGACATAGTTGCAAGTTTGCCTGACTCTATATGGATAAAATATTTATTGATATGATATATTCCAACCTTAAATAATTATATTAAAGTATAAAAACATTCCTAAACATTGTCATTCCAAATACTCAAATCTCTGTGGAAACTTGTAGGTGTACACACGGATGCAGACAAAGGCAATGAAGGTTGAACATGAATAATCCATAGTGTATGGGATTATGATCAATATTAAACCTATGATAAGTCTTAAAACTGATTTTTTCAATATTTAAATACCCTAAATAACCTAAACACCTTATTTCAACATGATTAACCTCATATATGGCACATGTAGGTGCACATCAATTGTGCCAGACTGTGTATAGAGCCTGAATTAGTTATCACAATCTATCATATGTCATTGAGAAAGATTATATTGATTTCTCATGTTATAATAAGGTGTAATTTTTTAAAAAAATCCTTATTACATTCATATGAATGTGCTCAGGACCTTCATTTACCTGACTGTGTATGATAACCATGCAAAAAGTTGACTATGTTGGCTTTTCTTGACTGCAACATCATGTGAGACCTTTTGGAACTAAGATTGTAAGGAGAGGGTGATTTAAAAAACTTTTTAGAGACATTATACATCAATATACCTTTTCTTTAAATCACTATAGGAAATGAAAACTTCTATAGTTGATCAACATGCGTATAACTCCATTAATGTACTCAACGTACAACTTGAAATGTTTGGCTCATCCAATAACCTAAAAACATGAAAAAAAAGTTATAAAACATGAGATAAAGACATAAAAATACTATATAAACACTTTAAACCCATGATTTGTATGAATAAATTCAAATATAAGCAAAACCTATAGGGTATGGGAATTAGTATGCATAAAAGAGAAGTCAAATTATTAAGTATGGTTCATAAATCAAGGGAATAAAATATTTTAAATACTACCATGAATGTGAAATAAACCAAGTTTACTAACACCCCATAAGTGAATTTGACCTCAAAGCTCTCCTTCTGGTCATACCATGAGAAAACCTGTTGACTAGTTTTGCATGGCAAGAAGAGCGATGAAGAAGTAGAATAGTTTTGGGCTATTTTTGAATATTTAAAAGATAAAAAAGTGTTAATATGAGTTCAAATAAGTTGAATATACTCTATATAATAGTTACAAATGTGCCACACTCCTTTAGAAGCCGTACAACTACTAAAATCCTCTCTTTTTCAACTATTTTCTTGATCTAACTTAATACCTAAAAGGTTTTCAGTTAATAATGATAAGAATAACACTAATATGGCATATTAGACATTGAAGAACAACTTTAAACACTTTTATATCAAGGGAAACCATACCCCTCATTAATGGCTCAAATATGACCTTATGCGACATAAAATGGTATAAGGACTAGATTTGACTATGACCATGTTAGGTTGTGGAGCTAAAAGCTTCAACCCTTTGCAAACAGTGGAACAGAAGGTTGCTGAGATCTAGAAGCACCGGCATCGGTAGTAGGACCGATGTCGGTCGAGACCAGTGCAGGAGGCCACCAGCGACGGCAGGGAGTCGGCCGACGTCGGCAGAACCAGACAAGCAGGGACCGACGTCGATCGCCTGTGTGTTCCAAAACTACTCGTTTCACAGACAGTTAGTTAAGTGAATGAAGAGTTTGCATGTTGAGACCAGCCAGAGTCTTGGGCTGTGAGGATAATTATCTAAATTAAGAGTCTAAGTTATTGTTTGAGTTAGGGATCTATTTATAGACCCATTGGCATGTATTGTTTATGCATGAGATAGAAAGGAAGAGTTCCTTCTGGTTGTAAGATCTGTGAGTTACAGGTTGTTGCAAGCTCATTGGGGATCTACATATAAGTTTGGTCTTTGAATTGCAGGTTGCAGGTTCATGGGAGATTAGCTTGAAGTGCTATAGAGTGCTTGGTGTACCGACAGGGTTATTACTGACTGGTTGGTGAGGTGAACACCAATTCTGTGTGTGAGTTGGTTGTTGGGACCATTTTTTGTGTAGGAGAGTGTGTGTGAGAAGAATTACTGTACACTTGAGGTGTGGCGAACCTCTGTAAGGTGAAAGAGTGTGGCGGCTCTTTGTTGTATTCTTTTCTGTAAAGTGTTAATACAAGATAGTGTATTGTTTCTCATATTCTGTGCTATTGGTGAATTCTAGTTACTTGTGTTTCTGGTTATTTCTGCATATTCAATTGCTTATATTTGGTAATCATACTGTGCTCTTTCTGAGGAGCAAGATCCTAACAGGTGGAATTAGAACAGGTGTGTTTGTTCTTGGATTACCTCCACCCCCTAACAAGTGGTATCAGAGCTTTAGGTTGGGATACTAACAGATTGGTGTAGATCTGGGTAGTGTGTTTTTGATTACAGGTTACTCACAGGGTTTCTATTTGAGTGGGAGTTGAGCAATGGCAGAAAATAGTCAGCTATGAATGGAAAAGTTTAATGGAAAGAACTACCAATTATGGAGGATGCAGATTGAGGACTATCTGTATCAAAAAGATTTGTACTTACCGTTGGGTGGGGTTGCTAGCAAACCCTCAGATATGAAAGATGAAGAATGGGAGGTTCTTGATCAGAAGGATCTGGGATCTATTAGATTGAGTCTTGAATCATCTGTGATTTCCAGCTTATCATAGTGTAAGACAATGGTGGAGTTGATGAAATCTTTGGCAAATTTGTATGAAAAACCCTCAGCTTCTAATAAGGTATTTCTTATGAAGCATTTATTTAATTTGCAAATGTTGGAAGGTGGATCTGTTCATAGCCATCTTAGTGATTTCCATGGTTTGGTAAACCAGTTAAGTTCAGTCAATATTGTATTTGATGATGAAATTAGAGCTCTCTTAATCTTGTGTTCATTACCTAAAAGTTGGGAAGGTTTGGTAATGGCAGTTTCTAATACTGTGTCTCCTTCAAAAGTCTTAAAAGTTGATGATGTTGTGAGTGTGATCTTGAATGAAGAGATACGCAGGAAAAGCACAGGTGAATCATCTGGAGATGCTTTGAGTGTTGAAGGAAGAGGAAGGCCAAGAGAGAAGATAGAGCGTGGGAGATCAAGGTCGAAGACAGGCAGGAGATCCAAGTCCAGGTATGGTAGAATAACCTGCTAGAAATGTGGAAAGCAAGGGCACTTAAAGAGAGATTGCAGATCAGGTGAAGATCCGCATGAAGGACATGGAGAAGAAGCAGATGTTGCGGGTTACGTTGCACAGGATGCTCTGGTATGTTCTTTGGATAAAGTAGAATCTTGGGTTTTAGATTCTGGTGCCTCTTTCCATGCATCCCCACATAGGGAATTTTTTCATGAGTATGTCCAGGGAGACTTTGGAGAAATTTGTGTAGGGGATGGTAAGTCTTGTCAGATTGCTGGCAAAGGAAAAGTGAAGCTAAAATTGCAGACAGGTGACACATGGGTGTTAAAGAAGGTCATGCATGTCCCAGTTCTGAAGCGGAATCTAATTTTTGTTAGAAGTTTGGGTGATGAGGGTTGCATAGTAACTCTCACAGCGGACTCTTGGAAGGTTACCAAGGGTACACTTGTTGTAGCTAGAGGTAAGAAAGTAGGTACGCTTTATCTATCTACTTGTTTTACTGATTCTCTTTCTAGGTTATCTACTTCAGCTGTAGATTCAGAGATGTGGCTTAATAGGCTTGGTCACATAGATAAGAAAGAGATGCTGGTTCTTGAGTCAAAGAGTATGCTTTCAGATTTGGAAGGCATGGATCGTAGTTTCTATATGCAGAAGAAGAAAGTTACGTTTCTTGAGGAATCTGATGTTAGTGACAAGAACAAGAAAGCCTTGGTTTTCAAGGAGAAAGTGACGGACAGAGTTTAGCACAAGATGCAGAGGAATTCTGAGCAGAGCAAGGGTGATTTGGACAAGGGTTTGATCCAAAAGGAGCTCGCGGGAAAAAGTCAGGTCTCATTAGAAAAACACAGAGACCGACGTCAGAAGGAAAACCGGCGTCGGTGTCTAAATAGGGACCGATGTTGGCTATGTGCAGCCTGACGTCGGTGACTCGAGGCAGACAGAGACCGGCATCGGCCAAGGGAAACCGACGTCGACAAGGAGGTAGTTTCAGGGAACCGACATCGGTCGGCTGTAGACTAAGATGTGATCGGCATCGGTCACTGAGATGAATTTTGGGTGGACAACTAGTTGTCATGGAGTCTCAAGCGCCCATATGGAGGACTGAAGGTGTAAGTAAGTTCTTAAATTTGTCATTTCCCTTCTTTACACTACTTATTGCTCACTTATGGCATAGGACCAGGAAGTTGTTAAAGAAGCAGAACATGTAGATCCAGGAAATAGTGGGAGCTTGGCATGGATGAGGATGTGATTCCTTGGAGGAGAACCAAATAGGTGTTTTGGGTAGAGTTGCCAGCTGGAAGTAAGCACTGAGAGATGATTGGATGTTTAGGATGAAGAAGAGCAGAAATGGATACGTGAGATGGAAGATCAGGGTATATGATCTTGTATTAGCTGCAGGGCAATAGAGGTTTGATCATTGTGTTTCTCTTTACCAGGTTGGATAATATTAGCTACATTATCCTATTTCTGTATGATGTGCTTGTTGCAGGGTTACATATACAGGTATTGCTGAACTAAAGGTAAAGCTAGTTCATGGGTGTGTCATGGAGAATCTGGGAGCAACAAGATTCTTGGGCATGAGTGTGTTCTAGAGACATGGAGGTCTTGTTGACTTTGTTTCAGGATGATTGTGTGAAACTGGTTAGCACACTGATGGTTGGACAGTTCATAGAACAGGTGTCTTGACTCACATAATGAGGTTGAGTGCATGATATGTACTAAACCTGAGTTTTCCCAAGCAGTGGGAGTTGTCACAAGTTTGGAGTCAATCCGGGAAAGTAATACTGAAGGGCAGTTCAGTGGGACCAGCAGCAGGTGCACATGCTATGCAGGGTCAAGTTTTTTTTTTTCTACATGGTTGTAGATGCGGATGTGGCAGGTAATTTGGTTGACAGGTTTTGCACTACAGGATTTATGGTGGTTGGTCTTCAAGAGTGATCTTGAGGAGGGATACAAAGCCAAGGGAACAAATTAGATGGAGTATAGGTACAGGTACAGGTTGCAGCTATTTATCTCCAAGTGGGAGATTGTTAGGTTGTGGAGCTAAAAGCTTCAACCCTTTGCAAATAGTGGAACAGAAGGTTGCTGAGATCTAGAAGCACCGGCATCGACAGCAGGACCGACGTCGATCGAGACCAGTGCAGGAGGCCACCGGCGATGGCAGGGAGTCAGCCGACGTCGGCAGAACTAGACAAGCAGGGATCGACGTCGGTCGCCTGTGTGTTCTAGAACTGCTCGTTTCACAGACAGTTAGTTAAGTGAACAAAGAGTTTACATGTTGAGACTAGCCAGAGTCTTGGGCTGCGAGGATAATTGTCTAAATTAAGAGTCTAAGTTATTGTTTGAGTTAGGGATCTATTTATAGACCCATTGGCATGTATTGTTTATGCATGAGATAGAAAGGAAGAGTTCCTTCTGGTTGTAAGATCTGTGAGTTGTAGGTTGTTGCAAGCTCATTGGGGATCTACATGTAAGTTTGGTCTTTGAATTGTAGCTTGCAGGTTCATGGGAGATTAGCTTGAAGTGCTATAGAGTGCTTGGTGTACCGGCAGGGTTATTACTGACTGGTTGGTGAGGTAAACACCAATTCTATGTGTGAGTTGGTTGTTGGGATCGTTTTTTGTGTAGGAGAGTGTGTGTGAGAAGAATTACTTTACACTTGAGGTTTGGCGAACCTCTGTAAGGTGAAAGAGTGTGGCGGCTCTTTGTTGTATTCTTTTCTGTAAAGTGTTAATACAAGATAGTGTATTGTCTCTCATATTCTGTGCTATTGGTGAATTCTAGTTACTTGTGTTTCTGGTTATTTCCGCATATTCAATTGCTTATATTTGGTAATCATACTGTGCTCTTTTTGAGGAGCAAGATCCTAACAGGTGGAATTAGAACAGGTGTGTTTGTTCTTGGATTACCTCCACCCCCTAACAGACCAAGGTTAATAGCATATTAAATGACATAAAATAAGACCATGAAACACCATATTACATCCTAATATGCCCCTATATAAGTTTTTTTCTATAGGGGTTGACGTATTTTTAATTGTGGTCAAAATATTCAACATTATTAGCAATTTCCTAGAGGTGGTATGCTTTCTATACCAATGACCAATAGCCTAATCCTATCCATTAGGACATGGAGTCACCTATAAATAGATATGACATTAAATTTTCCTTTGAAACCATAATAAAAAACAAATAAATGACACATAAAATAAGACACACCAAAGGAAACCCACATATGTTCTTAAGAACACTTATGGAACACACACATAATTGAAACAAAGACACAATCCTAACCTAATATTTGCAAGATCTAACTCTTGAGGTGAAAAAAACTTACCATACTTTAACTAGGGTCAAAGATGGTTCCTCTTGTATCTTTGTCACTCCATGAAAGCAACTTGTCATGTGAAGCATGCTCATCATCAACCACTTGAATATGTGGATGGTTAAGACTATTAAAATTTTTATGTCTTCTCATGTGTGCACATGGACAACTTTAGGATTTCATGAATGCTCTCTTCTTACTTCTAAAGAAATTATTTGGAGTTGAAACTAACTTATTCTTTGTTATACCTAATTGATGTTATTCAAACTATAGATTGGGAGATATGACAACTCTCTCAACTTTAATTTATTTTATGATAGAATGTACTTGATGTGTATGATCATCAAGTTAATCCTCACCATGTTTTAAAACATATAGATATGGTTTTCCTTCAAATTGAGCTCTTGACTATTCCTTGAACATAAGGACTTTTTCCTTAACTTCAATAGGATTTTTTATGACTATAATCTCTTGAATAACAACTTCACTAAGATCTTTGATGAATGTAGACCTTTAAATAGTAGTTTGACATATAGTTTTATGCTTGATAAAACACTCAAAAACCTGATCATTAGTCTCATTAGTAAAAATAACATCAGATATACAATTATTTGGAGGAGTAGTCTTACTCAATTGATCAAATTCTTGACATATGGCATTGAATCTTTACCACATCATCTTCTTTAGGAATGTCATCTTCAAGGGATATTTCATCAAGTGTAGGAAAGATTACATGGTTTTTATCATCATATTAGTCTATCATGTTCTTTAATATATCATCATCATACACATGGATCAAGTAATTACCTTCAGTAGTATTAAGGTCAACATACCCCCATTTATGAAAAATGGGGATCATTATTTCAAATTATGCAAATTTTTACCTTAAGGTCTAAAAATCACTTGATTAGGGTATCATTAACATGTTATACATCATATTTATTTTAAGATCACCCACACCTAGTTCTCATTTGGATTGATTGACATATTTTTAAGTGATCATTATTTTCCCCCTTCTAATGTTGCTAATGATTATTGCTTATATTTCTGTATTGTAGGTTCAATGGAATCTCATTTGAGAATAAGCATGCTTAGAGTTTTGTGATTCAATGTTAAACTAATATTTTATTTGCCTTTGATTTGTCAAAGATTAATTGAATCTATTTTAAGTCATGTTAAAACCCTAGTCTAATGTTTTAACCTAGGTCCCTTTTGAATTAAATTCAAATTTACACAGGAACAATTTATGTGGAAACAATTACTTATGCCATAGAATTAGTTTAATTTTTATCCCAAGGCTTAGTCATGTTTTTCAACACGACCAAACCTTAGTCTAAAAATCTTATGCTTTTTACCTTCATGTCTTGTTAACCCTTGGTATATTTTATTATTAACATGGTCTAGCTAATCACATGGTCCCTTTATTATGTTCTAAACTTATCTTAAGATTTGATCTTAAGGTTTTAATTCATGTTTATTAACATGAATAAAAACCTTAGTCTTAAGACTTTATCCTAAGTTCCATGTGTTTCCTGAACCTGAATTAAACATTTGTATTGATCGTAGGATTAACACTACACATTTTTTTAGGTAAGATTGATCTAAAAACATGTGTTAAAGTGAAAACTTCAATATAGCCCCAAAATAATCAAGAAGGTGAAAACTATCACCATCATGGGAAACCTACCAAAGATTCAATAGTACATAACAAAGAATGATCTAACAAAGTGTGATTGATCAACTGAGGGTGATCTGATGGTGTGATATCAATGTTGACAACTCAAAGGAACTCAGAGCCAATAAAGAGATGCCAAGTGTCAAACCCATAATGGCTAATTAAAGTATGAGCATGTCCTCAAAGATCGATTATATGTGGTTGAGCATACACATTCTAATTGATGGTGCATATTAAGTAAAAAATTTAATAAGGCTCTAGATGGATGAGAAGGTGATAAGTGTCAAAATCATAGGAACCCTACCAAAGATCTAATGGTGAGTTAGGAGAAGGACTGAAATGGATAGATGGAGCATGCTGATTTGACTGAACAAGATCCAATGGTGCGTAGTAAAGGTTGAAAAGTTACAGCCTAGTGAGTGAATGTAGAAATGACAAGTGGTACAATTATGGGTCATAAATTAAAACCTAATCATCTTCTAAATATCGATGATACATGACTTTGCATACACATTCTAATCGATGGTCTATGAAGAAAAGAGCATGATCCAATCATTCAAGATTGATGAAGCACATTTTTTTGGGCAAAGATGATACAATGGTGTGAGATTGACATTGACACTTCAATAAAACTCATAATAAATGTGTAAGTGACAAATGTCACAACCATAGGGAATGTATCAAAGTAACCAATGACATTCAATTTCTAAGATTGAGATTAATGAATCACATTGATTTATGCAAATAGATCTAATGACATGAAATAAAGGAAACTTTTCAAAAGGTTCAGAACCAATGGAATGATGACATGTGTCCTAAAATGATAAATGGTCATATTTCAAATATTAATTAGTAGGATGCCACAATGATGCCACATCAGAGCCGAATATGCCAAGTTGAAGATTTTATGGACCAGGTGTAATGCAAAGGTATAAGTGCTCAATCTGGAGAAAATCTAAGTCACAAAATTCACATTTTTTGAACTAGATACCACCATTAAAGAACTAAAAAGACCCACAAAAAGAACCCTAGCAAGTATGAGAACCCTAATTCAACCATGTGCTCATTGTGACTAAGACAAGGAAAGTTGAATTATCACCTGTACAAGAACAATTTGATCTAGAGCCAAAGTGCAATTTACTAACAAGTAATTTAGATAAATTCATAGCCATGAAAACTCAAAAAAGTGTTTATATAGAGGATGTGGAACTTTATTTGACCTTGGATGCATAAGGAAGAATTTTTAAAGACACATAATATGATGCTACAACTTTGAACATAGGGGACAATAATTGGTCAAACTTATTTTGGACCATTGAGAACCAATAACCCATCACAAGAGAGGAGGAAAAGAACATGTCTACAAAAACAAGGTACTATGATGTAGTCACCATCAAGATGATAGGCCTACACTATGCATTAGCTAAACCTAAGGTACTACATTCCATAAATATCCTTGATCTAATTTTTAAAGATGCCAAAATAGATAAAGGCATGATTATGCATGAATGTAGTTCTAGGAAGATTGCTTACATCTCTCCTATAACCTTTGAAATCTATTAAAAATTGCCTAAACCCCAAGTAGACCTAACCACAATAAACAATTAGGCCAAATATAATGATTTAAAGAGTATCCTTTCCCTATGGCTCTATTTTGGAAGCCAAATTTTTTTGACTTCAACAATAACATCCCCATTGGTCAAGTTAGACCTATAATAAGAATGATCATGACAATGATGAATAAATTATGTGGAAATGTATCCACTACATATGTGGATAAAAATTGGTTCCCCTTAGTCTATTTTATGATTGAGAGACAAGTCACCCCACCTATTGGTGAAGTAATCAACACTTGTTTGAGTAGATAGTTTATTGCAATCAAGAAGATGAATAGAGATCAATTATACATGATGTCATATATTTTGAATGCCTTTTGTTGACCATTTTTGGTCATGTAGGCCAAAAAATTAGTTTCCCTTTCTTTCCTTGTTGTCCCAGTCTTTGATGCCTTCACCTTGCTGCAATCATGGTTTTTTCCCTTTGTCATAGGCCTATTTCATGAAAGAACTGAGTGATTTGAGTCCTGTAGGTTTTGGGTTTATTTGAGGCTTGTTTCACTTCAAAAAATTACCTCAGGCATGTCTTTTATTGCAAAGGAATGGCCCAATTTTAAAGAAATACAAGTCTTTTATAAACACTTCAAAGGGTAAGTGCCCTTGTGGAGGGCAAGAAGGTGCCAAATGGGGCCGTTCAAGTAGGTTCCAAAGGACATTTTGGACCCAAGGTGCCCTTGAGGAGGGTAGGGAACACATTTTTAAAAGAGATTAAAGAGAAGGCTGAAAGGGAAGTTTTCCTTTGGAAGAAATGACAAAGCAAGAAAAGCCAAAGGATTTATTCAGACTTTTTGTCTAAAGAAAATCCATGCAGAACCAAGGGTGAATTCCTTGGGAAAAAATGTCTGAAGGAATTCCTTCAGATATTTTGTTTGAAGAAATTCACAAAGGAAGGCCAAGACATGAAAGCAAGATTTCCTTTGAGCAAAATGTCTGAAGGAATTCCTTCAGACATTTTGTTTGAAGGAAATGGGAACCTGAAAGATAAGTGCCCTTGTGTAGGGATATTAATGACCAAAAAGGGGACCTTTTTCATTTTTATAAAGGGACACCTTCTCTTTAGAAAGGTTCATTTACAAAGGGCCTGAGGAATAACCAAAGGGATGATGGGCCTAAGTACATCAACTTTAGCATGATGAACTAGCCATTGGAGTTTAAACGTTCGATAATGGGCACATGAACGTTAATTTTAAGGCAACAAAATAGCCATTGGTTTTCTAATAGTGATGGGCCCATAGACATCAATTTTTATGGGATGCATAAACTAAGAAAGTAGCCCAAAGAGCCAGGAAGAGACAAAAGATAGCCTGAGAGCTCAAATTGCCAAAAAGAGACAAGAAATAACAAGGAAAGAGGGAATAAAATAGAAAATCTAGAACATGGCTATGTACACATATGACAACATTTGGAATGTTCTAAAATATGCACCTAGCCAAGCATAGGCATGAATTAGAATAGTCTAAGTGGCATAGAATGCATCAGCATAATAAGTTATTGTTGTAGATGAGATAAAGTGACCCATGCTTTTGCAGTGACATTTAATATGATTTAAACACAAAAGTCAAGACTTGTGACTGCCACAACATGGTTCCTTTAGCATACTTCTTCCTTCCTAAGTATTCAACATAGCATGAGCCACTTGTTCTAGAAGGTGCCAAAGTTTTCTTCTTCATGATATATATATTGTAACCTCTCAGTTGAGAAAGACATCTCTCATTTTGTAAGGTGAAGCCTTGCCAAATTTCACCTTTGATCAATAAGAATGTGTTCTTACCTCTATATGACTGTTTATGATTTTGAGTGTGTCTGTGTATCAATTTTGTGTTCAATCATTTTAGCTTGACGATTTCACAAGATTGACACCAACATACCTAGTGTAGCCAAAGCCATTTCTATAGGTTAACTGGAAGTGCTTCATCTAGAGCACAAAGATAAAAGAGTAATTATCAGACAATGTGTTTTCTATAATTCCTATGGTAAGTTCCTCTTCCTTATATCTTCATCAAGTCTCCCTATTAAATCACCCTACAGTCTAGTTTTTCTATTAGATAAAGTGTCTAGTCACCCTTCTCTTGGTCTGAAGTATAGATATTGTTCAGTAGATCAAAATCATTTTGGTGTATCACCATTTAGATAGGTTTCATTTTAGTTATATCCTTCTCCCTTTTGATCCCCCCTATTATTATTAGTAGTAGTGAAAAGCCTCAGAGATGCATCAAAGGGAGCTAGCCCTTATCTAGAGATTCTCCCCTTAGTTTTGCCAAGCCCACAGCAAGAGGGGAGTCTTCATTGTGCCGCATGGAAGAGAGAAGCTCAGCCTTCTTTCAAGGGTGCAATCCATAGTGTCAACACCTTAATTGATACAAAAAATATCCCCAACCTTAGGGAATTGTCACCTGATAGGACACAAACTATCTCATAGTATTAATTCAAGTTACACATCTTTAATTATAAAGATCACATCCAATTCATATGTGATTATGTCTACCCAGCCCCTGCAAAGGCCATCACAGGGAGCCCAATGATGAGAGTTATCCCCATGATAAAGAAATTTATTGAAGTCATAGGGGATATATGGATATATCCAGATTATACAATCATCAGGATTGAGGGAACTGAATGCAGTCCCCTCAGATTACCAGTCCATGTGCCAAATAAACTCATAGAGCAAGAAGTAGTCTAAAAAATATACAATGGAATAGATGGTCTTTACAAGAATAAAAGGAAGGGACTAATTCACATCCTCCACATAACCATTAGTAGAACTATGTTCACATCATGGGAAAATATTGAGGCTACTTCCAAACACAAGAGCTCTTTCAATCTTCAAATTGATGAGCTAAGGTAGTGGGATCCCCATAGAAGGGTTAGGGAGCATTTGAAGGCCAAAGGAATGAATATACCTTATGATCATTATCCTAGTCCTTTTGAACCCATATACATAAAAGCCTCTTCATTCATAGAGGTCACCATGAGATTGAAAAAACACAACATCAACCCTAAATCTAGAATGCAGAGGGAGAAAAAGGGAGCAGTTGATTAATGGAAATTAGGACCAAGGCAATAAAATTTACTGAGTGGTACACCTTATAAACCTCTACCTGCCTAAATAAAAATAGAGTCCATACCTAAGGCATAATTTGAGCAAAGGCTAGAGGAGATAAGGCTTAATGAAGTTGCATCCTCTTTAACCCAAATAGAGGAACAAGGATCACTAGTGGAGGAGGTTCATATGGTAGCATTAGACCTTGGTGACATAATTGAGGATGATTTAAAAATGATATGATTAGCCTATGAGATATATGATAAATAAATAGAGGAAATAAAGGAATAAAAGGGGAAACAAGTATGGGATCTAGTTCCTAAAGATACCCCCAAGAGATGTTGAATTGGCCATTGTTCCAATAAAGACCAAGAAGCCTAAGGTGATTTTCACTCATATTTTGAGTGAAGTCAATCTATTTAGTGAGGAAAACTTGATTCATGGTCCAACCATCCTATAACGGTTCATCTATGGTAAATTCTAAAAGGTACCTACTGTATAACATCCATGGGTTATGATGAGGGCCATTAATATCCTAGTTCATGAAGAGGTTAAGCCATGGACTGTGGCTTTATAATAGGAAGAAAAGAGAAGGATGGGTACTATAAGAGAGTCAAGTGGGACACAAATGGATATACCTAAGCCATAAGTGACCCAATCCTTAGTTGGTGTCAAGTTTGATAAAAAAACTACCAGTTTATAGAGGGTAACTGAGAAGAAAGCCATGGTTGGTGGAGAGGAGTTCACTTTCTAAAAGGTAAAACCTTTGGTTGGGCTAACTCTAGTTAGAGGATGAAATCTTGGGGAGGACCTAATGTTTGAATAAAATGTTCTTGAATTGGTCCAAGCTCAGTTAGATCAATTACAAACAATGATCAAGGGCATCTTGCAATAGAAAAAGAATTTGAAAGAACAAGCCATATTGTCAATCTAAAAAGATAGATTTAGGAAATTTGAGGACACCATGGATGATTTATTCAATTATTTATACTCATTCAAGACCAAGCTAGAGGTAATAATTAAACAAATCCCTTTAGATACAAGCCAAGTTGGCCAATGGTAGGATTTGAGCTACCAAGTGAAGGATTTGATCAAAGTCTAGACTAAAAATCAAATCCTTGAGTTTAGGACAATCATCCTAGCCCACTTGAATATGGATATGGCTATATTAATTGATAAGATCAAGTCTCTAAGAATTGGTCTAAGCATATGGAAGACATTTTTGAGGACCTTAAAAAATAAGAGGTTAAGATATTACACATTTTGGATAGCTTAATCAAAGAGCCCACCACCATTAGTCCACTAGGCCTTATCACTGATAAGGAGTTCAAGCATAAAACTACTCAATTCATGCAAGAGGTGAGGAATCAAGGAAAAGGGAAAACATGGTCTAATAATAAGAAGATCATGGGCCTACTTTTATCATTAGAGGAAAAGATAGGAGATGATAGGAGCATCAAACGATCTTTGGAAAGGGCTAAGAGGGATCTCAAGGGCCTAGAAGATCAAGAAAAGGAATTATTCATGAGACCTATCATTTATCTCTAGATAATCAATGAATAACATTATAGAATGAAGATATTATAGGATAGCTAGAAGACTACATCAGCACAAGGGTTCTAAAGTCAAGCCAATTGACTTAGGATATTCTATTGTATAGAGACATTGTATATTTTTTGAAAATAGAATATTCTTTTTGTAAAGGCATGTGTAATTTGTAAAGCACATTGCCTATAGGTTATTCATTTGGAGTGTTTAAAAAGATTCTAAATTGTTTTTAAGAGGACAACTATCCTTAATATTTTACATGACTAACTGCCATAACTCATCAATTATCTATATATATAGGTATTATCAATTGTAAAAGGGGGGTGAGTTTTTGAGCCAAAAATATATTATAACTTTTGAGCAAATTAATATAAGCAAGGAGTTCTACAAAGTTTGCCAATTTTTTCTTATGTGAATTACTATCATGGTTTCTCTCTCATTTGTCTAGTTTCATTTTTAGATTTGAATGGTGTTTGTGAATTTTGGATGTGCATCTAAAAATGTAGAGTTGTTAATTTGTGATAATGCTAGATTAGTTGAAAGTTCTTAGGTTTACTTTGATTTCTTTACTCTTCTTACATTTGGGCTAATTGTATTTACTTGTAGGGGTGAAATTCTTAAAGTAAATCCTATTCTTATTTTCATATTTTCATACCTTCCTTAGATGTTTGCCTGATGTGTGATAAGATTTGAGCTTATGTTACTTCACATTGCATATTGGTTAAATGCATGTTTAGATGAAATTTGAACTTTGTCATAATGTTTAAAATAAATATCAACATCTCTCTTTTCTACCTTACCCTTCCTTTTGCTCCTTTTTATCAATTCACCTTAGAATAGCTTCATTATGAATACTCATCTTAGTTTAGATTTAGACTTAGGTTTGAACATAATTCACTTTAAATAGCATAGGCTATCTTCAAAATCAAAGATCAAATATTAAGACATGGTGGCTCCCAACCACCAACTAATATAAATTTGTGAAATAGTCCACTTATTCTACCTCTATTCCATCAAAGATAACATGATTATCATAACCTAAAACTCATGCATTAAATTATCTAGATTAATAAATGAGTAGTGTTTCTTAAATAATAAGAACCACCTATGATACACTTTTAGGCATCTACAAGAAACATGTTCTGCTGGTGCTAGAAGGAGGGTCTTAGTTAAATATTTGAATATTTCCAACATATTTTCTACTTTTGGTGAATTATATTCAAAGATTGATGTATTATTTGCATGTTTGTGTTTCTTTTAGAATAGTTTTGTAAAGATCATTGATCTTAATGGTTTCAGACTAGTCTTTATGCTTATTTAGACAAAGACATATATTATTTAAATATTCATGTGTAATTATGGTAAAGATAGCTTAATATCTATGAATCTAAGGTGTTTGAGGTTAGTAATAACTATTTTTTTCAAATATTGATTAGATCCTTGCAAATTTGAGTTTATTTGAGCTTGAAATGTGTAAAGATCACTCATACCTGCATATTTAGACATATCTTTGAGCTAATATAGTTAAAGATTGATGTCCTTTTCCATTATTTATACATATTTGTGTAAATTTTACTTAATGTGTGAAGATAATAATTATTCTTTGCAAAGGTAAGATTTACACATTGTATTTCAAATAGGGTTCAAAGATTTCAAGCTAAAATTGCCAAGGATAAGGACTAGGTCACGTTTAGAGACAAGGGTTCCCCTTCTTTAATTATAAGATCATAGGAGAGCTAGGAGAGACAAAGGTAAGCATAGACTTTCAAATTCTCAACCAACTCCACCAATTTAGGGTGCTCTTGTGTTCAATCCCTATCAAGGTATGGCTTGGTTAGGAGGTTGTTAAATCAATGTCCTAGGTGTGGTACATAACCTTCCTTGAAATCCTAAAAAATATTTGCCTACTTTTAGTCCTAATGGTGGTGTAACTACTGAAGAACACATTAAAAGTTTCAAAGCTACTTTAAGAATTTTGAATGTTATTCATGAAGATGTAACATGTAGGTTGTTTCCTTTTACTTTCAAACATGCTACACATGAATGGTTCCTTAACCTTCTTGAAAACTACATAACCAGTTGGAATGATTTTAATAATTACTTCATTGATCAATTTGGTAAAATAATTAGTCCATGTGTCTTGTACCAACAATTTACCATAGTTAAAAGAGAATCAAATAAGCCCATAATAACCTTTAATGCCAGATCTTGGAAAATGTTTAGTAGAACCATAGCTCCTTATAGACCTAATGAGGCTTTAGACTTAGAGATTGATAAGGATGCCTTGGATCCCATGACTTCTATGTTTATTAAAATATTTTTTCAGATCATTAATACACTAACCCTAGCTTATGTTGAAGCTATGATCATTAATGATTGGATGTAAACCCAGGGCCAAATGGCATATGACATTCATAAAATTAATCCAAATTTGTCTATGTTAAATGTCATTCCCAATGCCAATCAAAATATGCCTACCTTAAATCATCTTCTAGTTCTGAACCAATTACCTTTGAACCATGCACACCCATGTCAAAACTTAGGATTCTTGAATAATATTGCAAGTGGATCTCATCCACAAGACCAAAGAGATTTGGTGCCTATAACTATTACTAATGCCCAAGTGCATAATTTAGATGCTCTAAAGGGTGAGAATGACTCTATCTTAAATATGGTGTAAAAGCTAAACACTGATTTCCTTTAGCTACAAAAGCAAGTTGGCAATATTGGGGAAAATTACAATAGGAACTTCTCTTTCCAAAGGTCTAATAGGACTCCAAATAAGTTCTATAATAAAAAAAAAAGTCAAAATAATGAGTTATCTGCTAATAATAATGTCCCTAATATAAATCTTAGTGATGTAGCTTTACCTGATTATTGTAGAGTGCATGGTACTTCAAATCATGGTGAATTAGATTATCTAGAATTTTGCAATGATTTTGAAGATTTTAAAGAAGAGTTAGATACTTTTGAAGTTGTCCCTAGTAAATATAATGGTGTAGGTACCTCAAGTTATTCAAGGTCATCTAAATATTTTGATTCAACTCTCATGGTGGAGACATTCGAGTTCCCATTTCAAGAAAAGAATGATCCTGAAGATATCCCTGAAGAGATTCACACTTTTTAGCAATATCTAAAGAAGACTTATCCTCTAAGAAATAAATAAAATAAGAAAACTTTGACCACCTCAACTCCACCAAATAACTTTGACATCCTCCTGATACTACATCAAATAATAATCTAGATCCTCCTAAGGGAAGTACCTCTAAACCCAATGCTGATACATCTAATTATTCTAATAGGATTGGATATAAAATAATAGAGGACATGAAAAGGATCAAATCTAACATTAATTTTCATGAGTTAGCCTAAATCACTAAATAAAGAGATTTTTTTTGAGTTTTTTTCTAAAAAACCTAGTGAACCACAAAAGGCTACACATGCTAACATTCAAACACATAAAAGTAAGGTAGATGTTATAACTTTCCTACTTATAGTCAGAATATTTGGTAAGAATTTTCATAATTTCTTGTCATATTCTAGTGCATCTATAAATATTATGCCTAAAGGTATTTGTGAACAACTTAGTTTGAATCCGATTAAATCTGATAGAGTTGTAACTCAATTAGATAAATCAAGAGTCAAAGTAATTGGTGAATTATTGAATTTTCACATGCAGATTGATTCTAAACCAAGGAATCAATAGTTAATTAACATCCAAATGGTGGAAATCCCTAATTATTATGGAATTTTTTAAAGTATAGATTGGACAAAAGCTTTAAATGGGTATATGTCAACTAACTATTCACACATGTGTTTACCCTGGAAAGGAGTTCCAAATTGGATCAAGATAGAAAGGGAGCCTAAAATGAAGAATATGATCATTGAGTAAAATACAAATAATGAAATGGTCAACATGGTTAACTCAGATTTAGGTGTTTACACTCTTGACACCATCAAGGTATATAACTCCAAAACTTCTCATTTTATGCCTAGATTATAGAAGATGTATTTTGATGGTGTTAGATGTAAATCAGGTTCTAGAGTAGGAGTGGTATCAATCAATCTCAATGGGAAATAATACAATGCCTCTTACAAATTCTAATTCCCATGTACTAATAGTCTTGTAGAATATGAAGCACTTATTATTGGATTATAATTTGTAATCAAACACAATGTCAAGGAACTATTAGTTTTTGGTGATTTTGAACTAGTAGTTAATCATGTCAAACGTAAATATCAATGCAAATTGTCCTATCTTAAGAAGTATAAGTTTAGAGTATGGGACTTAATTTAATGTTTTGATGCTTTTAACTTTGTGTCAGTCCCTAAGGAAGAAAACAAGGCTATTGATGAACTTGCTTCAGTTTTAGCCAACTTTATGCCTAATCAAAGTTTAAATTATAAAGCCTTACCATTGAATTAATTCCATGTCCCTCAGTGCTAAATAATGTTAAACATCTATAAATATTCAGTGATGATCAATAGATCATAGATTTCATGACTAGCTTAGGGGTATTTGAGTCTTATATCATTGATAAGGTCAATACAAATAATCTTGATGATGAAAAAGTTGAAGGTAAACTTAATGACAAGGTCATTAAACTGAATGATAACAAAATCCCTAAAGGAATGATTTCCCAATAAAGGTTGTTTGATTTTGACAAACTAGCTAGGAATGTCAAGATACCCAATGTAGATGGGCAAGACTACAATGTAATTAACTTGGGATCCCAAGGTTAAGCTCAACTGGTGAACATTGGTATAGCCTGCACAAGCATTAAAACCAAGAGAGCCAAAGATCTGCTAACCAAGTATAAGGATATAATATCATGGTCCTATGATGACTTAAATATCTTTGATCCTAGCGTCATAATCCACATCATAAATCTAAAGGAAACTTACAATCCATTTAGGTAAAAATAAAGGCCAGTCAACCCTATCCTAAAACCAATGATATATAAATAAGTCAAGAAGTTACTAGATGATAAAATAGTGTTTCCCATTAGACACTCACTTGGGTAGCTAACTTAGTACCAGTCAGGAAGAAAATTGGTGAAATTAGGTTGTGTATTAATTTTAGAAATCTGAATAGAGCATATGAAATGGATAATTACCCCTACCTTCTCTTGACCAAATAATCCAAATTATTTTTGATTCTTATATGATGTATTTTCTTGATGGATTTTTAGGGTATATTCAGTTGCTAGTGAACAAGGAAGATAGGAAGAAAACTACATTCACTACTAAATGGGGCAATTTTTCTTATAAGAGAATGCCCTTTGGATTGATCAATGAAGGTGCAACCTTTAAACTAGAAATAGATCATGAATTCTAGGGACTCATAAGTGCATTATTATATACATGGATGATATTACCATCTTTTCTAAAAATAGGGATGATCACATTATGCACTTGTAACAAGTATTTAAGAGATGTAAAAGGTATGGAATCTCCCTCGATCCCAAGAAAAACATCTTTTGTGTAATTGAGGGAAAGCTATTAGGATATGTCATAAATAAATAGCGGATGTCTATAGATCCTGATAGAGTAAATGAAATATCAAAGATATATCCCCCTAATAATAGGAATGAACTAAAGTCTTTCTTTGGCAAAATCAACTTTGTGAGAAAGTGTATTTCTAGTTTTGCAAAGATTGTGAAGCCATTGAATGTAATGTTGAATAAATATGTCAAGATCACATATAATGAGGAGACCAAGGAATATTTTAAAGACATCAAAGAAGCAATTAGACAAGCTCCTGTACTAATAAGTCTAAATTTCACTAAAGATTTCTATCTTTATTCCTTTGCCTCTAATCATACAATAGCTATTATTCTAACTCAAAAGATAGATAAGTGTGATCACCCCATTAATTCAATGATTACTAACCTTAAAAATGTTGAGTTGAACTATTATTTGATTAAAAAACAAGCATTTGCTTTAGTTAAGGTAGCGAATAAATTTAGGCACTATATCCTTAGAAATAAAGTACATGCAATACTAGTATACCCTACCACTAAGCTAATGCTGAGTCAATGTGAAATTGAAGAGAGAAGAGGTAAGCGGATGTTTTTTATTAAATAATATGACCTAGGGATGAAGAATACCAAGTTGGTAATATGCCAAGGTTTAATTTAGTTAATTGTTAATACTAACCTTAAGTTGAGTGTTATGCAGGTTGATCAATAAAATTTTCAAACTAATGATTGGTATGATCATATTATTCATTTGATAATCAATGGTTATTGTAATGAAAGATTAAGTAGAGAGAAAAAGAGAGCTTTGAGGCTTAAAGAAACCCATTTCTTGATCAAAGATAGATTACTATACAAAAATAACTTTAAAGGTGTTTACCTAAGGTGTGTGTCTAATTAATAAGAAACTACAATCTCTAGCACTTTTCATGAGAAAATTGGAAGTTAACATCCATATAGAAGGAATACAACCCACAAGATCCTTAGGGCTGGTTACTATTAGCCCACTATCTTTAAGGATGCTCACAATCACATGAGAGAGTGTCATACATGTCAAGTATTTAACACCAAAGAGAAAAAAATAGCCATGCCATTGAAGCTAGTCATGATTGATAAACCTTTTGCTCAATGAGGATTAGACTTTGTGGGGGTCATCAACCCTAATTACTTAGTTGGTCACAAGTATGTTCTAACTGCCACTAAATATTACATTAGATGGACTAAAGCAAAGTAACCAAGCAATGAAAGACTAAAGAAGTGATCAAATTCCTAGAAGAAAATATATGTACAAGGTTTAACACACTAGTATATTTAGTCTATCATAATGGATCTAATTTTATATCTATTGTGGTGAGTAAATGGGAATATGACAACAAAATAATACTCAATTTATCATCAAACCATTATCCTCAAAGTAATGGAGTCTCTGAATCAACAAAAAGGAACTTGATGAAGGTAATAAAGATGTCTGTAGCTGATAAACCAAGAACATGGAACAAACTACTCAAGTATGCCCTTTGGGCAGATAATAAGAGTTAAGAAAGCTCTCAAAGCATCACCATTCCTAATAGTATATGGTCAAGAACCTATATTTCCCATGCTTCCAATATATAGGTTCATGTAAGAGTACATAGAGGAGGATCAAAAAATTTCAAGTTCAAGGCTACTTGATATCATATAGATGGAAAATTCAAGAGAAGAAAATTTTGCGTATTTTATCAAACATCAAACCACAGTCCAGAGGTGGTTTGACAAGCATTCAAAGATAAAGGTATTTAGATAAGGAGACTTGGTTCTTCTTTAGGATAAGGCCTTATAACTAAAAAGAAAGAATTGGAAGTTCACACCTTTGTGTATTGGTCCATATCAAATTATTGAGACCTTAGGAGACAACACCTTCAAACTCAAAGACATACAAGGAGTAGAGTTTACATTACCAACCAATGGACAATACCTCAAGTACTATTTCTATGCTATCCCACTTGAAGTCTTCATGGAATGAACTATAAGACTAGTTAGAGTTATTATAGGTAGGGATTAACTTAATTTATTTCTTGTTCTTTCTTTCTTGTCCCTTGTTTGTACATAGTGCACATATATATTTGTTTGCTTGTTTCCTTTACTTTTAGTTGGTGTGATTTTTGTTTGGTATGTTTGCTTTCCTTGCTTTGTTCTTTGATTTTAATAAGTATTTTTCAAGATATCCCTCATCTTAAAATCTACCTAATTTCTTAAGAAACCTCATAGTTCAAGAATACAAGTATGGTCTCTCAGCATTGGTTGATCATGGATTTTTGAAATATGAGCTTGAAGTTATAGTTTTGAGAAACTGGTAAGGACTAATAATTAGGTTGATTGTTCCTCAAGATTTTAAGCCTTGTTATGATATAAGTTTGGTTCTAAGAAACATTTAACACATAAGGTGAAAGGTTAAATTATTAGGACAAAGCCATGTTTTCACTTAAAAAAACACTAATTGCCTGGGATAAAGTTTATATCCAAGGATGATTATCTAAAGATCAAACATTTGACTAAATCCCAAAACTTGGATAATCTAGTTCCCAACCTTTGCTATAAAGTCATAATATCTAAAAATACAAAAATAAGAGCTTTATTGTAAAAAAATTAAAGAGATTTTTAAGTAGAGGCGATTCTAATAATCTCTATTAGGGCTATGGACATCTAGCTGGTAGTGGAACTAGGCCTTGAGTGGAGCCAAATGTATCTTTATTGAGGCTATGGATGCCTAGTTAGTAGTAGAGTAATGTCCAAGCCTTCCCCAAATTAAAACATGATTCTTAATGAACATCTAAATATGTTTTAAGTCAATGTTAATGGTTAAGGTCATGAATCTAGAAGTTGTTCTCTAAATCCTATGACAATTAGTAAGTGGAATCAAAGTACAAACATATCATGGCTATGTTTCTATGTTTGATTATAATTCTACATGTGTAAAACTTGTTTTAAACATGAATTGATCATAATAATTATGCCTGATCAAGTGGAATAATTATCTTAATTATTAGTCTAAACTAGAGTCTTTGAATTCTAACATATTTTTATGTTTCCCCCATAAGTCACCATTTGTTGAGGTCAACATACCCCCATTTCTAAAAAATGGGGACCCTTGTTTCAAATTATATAAATTTGTACCTTAAAGTTAAAAAATCTTTTGATCAAAGTGTCATTATCATGTTGCACATCATCTTTATTTGAAACTCACCCACACCTGGTTCTCATTTGGATTGATTGACATATTTTCAAGTGATCATTGTTTTCCACCTTTTAATGTTGCTATTGATTGTTGCTTGTGTTTCTATATTACAGGTTCAATGGAATATCATTTGAGAATGAACATGATTAATGTTTTATGCTTTAATGTTAAATTGATCTTTTATTAACCTTCAATTTACTAAAGATTAATTGAATCTATTTTAATTCATATTAAAACCCTAGTCTAATAATTTAACATAGGCCTTTTTTTAATTAAATTTAAATTTGCCTGTGAATAATTTATGTGAGAGTAATTACTTGTGCCATGGACTTAGTTTAATTTTTATCCTAAGGCTTAGTAAACATGAATTAAAACCTTAGTCTTAAAATTTTATCCTAATTTCCATGTGTTTCCCAAACCTAACTTAAACATTTTTCAAGCAACATTGATCTAATGACACATGTCAAAGTCAAAACTTTAATGATCTTGAATACAAAAAAGGTCACAAGTGTCACCATTTTGGGAACCCTACCAAAGATCCAATAGTATATAGCAAAAGGTGATCCAATAGAGTGTGATTGATCAACTGAGGGTGATCTGATAGTGGGAGTTCAATGTTGACAATTTAAAGAAACGTAGAGCCAGCATGGAGATGCTAATTGTCAAGCCTATAATAGATAATTAAAGCATAAGAATGTCCTCATATTTATGGTATGTGATTGAGTATACACATTCTAATTGATGGTGTGTATTGATTCAAAACTTCAATAAGGATCCAGATGGATGAGAAGGTAACAAGTGTCACCATCATAAGAACCTTGGCAAAGATCTAATGGTGAGCTGGGTGAATGACATAAATGGATCGATGGAGTGTGCTGATCTATCCAAAGAAGATTTGATGATGTGTAGCAAAGTTTAAAAATTCAAGGCCTAATGAACAAATGTAGAAATGATAGTAGCACAACTACGGGTCACAAATTAAAACCTGAGCATCTTCCAAAGATCAATGGTATGAAAACTCATGTACACATTCTAATTGATGATCCATGAAGCAAAGAGCATGATATAATAATTCAAGATCAATAAAGTGCATTTGTTTAGGTAAATATGATCTGATGGTGTGAGATTTATGTTGACATTTAAATGAATCTCAAGATAAATGTGGAAGTGACATGTGTCAAAATCATGGGGAATATTGCAAATCAACCAATGGTATTGAATTTATTAGATTGAGATCAATGAACCATATTGATTCATATAAATAAATCCAATAGTACAAAATAAAGGAGAATTTTCAAAGGGTTTAGAACCAATGGAAGGATGACATGTGTCCCAAAATGACAAATGATCATATTTCAAATATTAATGAGTAGTATGCCATTGTGATGCCACGTTGAAGCCATATAAGCAAAATATGCCAAGTTGAAGATTTATTGAACCCAGGGTAATACAAAGGTATAAATTCTTGATTTGGAGAAAATATAAGTCACAAAATTCACATTATTGAAACTAGCCACTTCTATTAAAGCACTGAGAATACCTTTAGAAAAATCCCTATCAAGTATGAGAACCCTAATTTAACCTTGTGCTCATTATGACGAAGCCAAATAAAGTTGAATTATCACCTATACGAGAATAATTTGATCTAGAGCTGAAGTGTAATCTACTAACAAGCAATTTAGAGAAATTCATAGCCATGATAGCCTAAAAAGGTGTTTCTAGAAAGGATGTAGCTTTATTTGACCTAGGATGTATAATGAGGTGTTTGCCAAATTTAACCTACATACAAAGCTTCTAGCTGAATGGATGAGCTGAACAAAGTTTTAGATGGAATGAGTGGTCCAAAGATCACATGTAGCCTGTAAAGCTTTTGAAACACTTTATGTAAACTTAAAGTGTAGTTTGTAAAATTTTGAAGAAGAAAGCTATCACGGTGATCAATGCATTTAGGATCATGGAATGAGTTTACAAAGGCCTCAAAGACTCATCAAAGCTTTGAAAGATCAAGAAAGAGTTCCTAGCACAAGTCTAGAAGAACCAGACCATCATCACATGTCATAGAGAAATGAATAGGTTGGTTTACTTGTGTATTTTATAAGTATGATTAAGAATCCTCTTAGAGATAAAAGATCACATGGACATGAGGTTATTCATGCGTATATCATGCTCTACAAATTTGGTGTCTTGATGAGCTTGCTATCTCAAGATATAAGCCTTTAAATTTAGACTTGCAGGGTGAAACGTGCATGGGTATGTCAAGTTAAAGATACAAAAAATGGCCATTTAAATTTAATTTTTTTAGGGATGAATTGGGGCTAAATTTTTTCCAAATCTTAAAATCCAAGATCAAATCCAATGGTGAGTGGAAACCTGACGAATTTTGTGAGTCCCAAATATCTAATAGAGTGAATTTGATCATGTGTTAACTATCAATGGTGGGCATCAAGTCAAAAGGTAAGAATGAATGTGGACCTAACAAGTGTTAAGATCTTAGGTGCTTGAACAAATATCTAATGATGCATATTGAATGATAAGGCTAGTGGGCCCAAATAGATCAATAGAGCACATTTAATCATATTAAAGTAGATCGATAGCAAGTGAGAGGTAAACAAGTTAGTGGATCTCAATGATGAATGGGAATATACCAAGTGTCATGACCATATAAATTATTAGGTAAATCAATGGTACACATTCGATCCATGCAAAGGGAGATCTATGGTGCACATGAGGTCAAGGAGTAAAATAGTTGTTAGTAAGATCTTAAGAATGAATGTGGAGCTAATAAATGCCATAATTTGGAAGGCCCATTTCAAGATCAATGGTTGATATTAAAATTTAAAGCTAGGATACTTAAATAGAGAACAATTGTGACTAAGGTTGAAGTAGAAGCAGGTCCTACAAGAATCATCCCATCTCCATTAGAGCTTGATCAAATGTCATATGTAGACACAATCATACAGTTAGTGTTTAGTGAGTTGTGTATGATGACATAGTAAATGTGAATATTACTCTTTTATTGTCCTCATTTTTGACCTCATTTAGGGTATTTTCAAGCTATGTAGGTCTGGATTAGTGTTCTACTTGAACCTAATCCATGAAACACTTATGCAATCAGCTAGTCTATGAGGTTATGTGAGATAACATTGTCTTACTTTGATCTAGTGTGGGTTCAAACTTATGGGACTTTCCCATTTCTATTTGGTGCATCATTTTGTTAGATTTCTTAGGATCCATTTCTCCCTTTATAACCCTTTTACCTATAGTAACATTAGTTTAGGTAAACCATCAAGAGGAAGCCAGCCTTCTCTAAAGGTTTATCCCCATCATAGGTTACCCACAACTTAGGGTTGTTCCCATATTATGACTTAGTTTAAGGGAGCCTAAAGAACTATCTCCAAGGGTGTAGATTAATGTCATAACAATTTTTGGCATGCTTGGTGGGACTTTAATACATTTTTCATCTCATTGAAAGGTTCTTGCTATCAATTGTTCTTAAGATAGAGAGAAGCCAATCTTAGACCCCAACTACCCTCTCCTAGTCATGTTCATGCTCAAACCCAACACCCTAGTTAATCTATCAAGTCTCATCCTCATCAAGAGCTGAACAAGTCACTAAAAACCATTCAACTGAGGAACATGAAGCCATCTCATCTTGGATATTATCCTATGTTAATGACCCTGATTGTGTCATACCCTCTCTTGTGAAACCTCCCTCTCCCACACCCATTCAAGAAAAGGAGAAGATGGAAAATCATTATGCTTTCCCCTCATGGAAATAAATCATGGTGGGAACAAAGAAGAGAGAGGAAGTGTTAGCTGAGATAGTCCAAAAACTAGTTCAAGAAAAAGAAGTGTTAGCTCAAATTAATGAGCTTGCCATATAAAAGTTACATGATTCTATCTCCCTCTCTTAAGAGCCACCAAAGAGACCCTTCAAGGTACCTAGCTATAAGTATACTCTCCTAAGATAAAAGTAAGGTGAAATTCTTCACCATCTCACCATCTCCCTCTTGAATAAAGAGCCTATTTTTTAAATAATAGAGGAGGATCTTGTAAGCATAGGTGAACCTGAAGAAGATAACACAAGTGTCTATGATGAGGAGATCATGATAGGTAGCCCACTTAATTCAAAGGAGGAGAAATCAAGGAGGTGTATTTAGGTTGTAGTAAGAGCAAAGGAGATTTTTCTTTGTTATAAGAGATTTCATTTGATGGGGTTGAAGATGAGGATGAACAAAGTGAAAAAATTGATGTGGTTATAATAGTTAACCAACTAATTGATCAAGTTGAAGAGGTCATAAATGAGTAAGAGAAAGAAGTGGAGGAGAAAGAGGATCAAATTAAATATAGAAACAACTATACCATGACTTTATGAACCAAATAGAGGTTCTAAACTAGCTTATGCATCCTCTAGAGTATGAAAATGAACTTGTAAATTTGGTTGAAGAATCTGATCAGTCTCAAGATGAATTATCCATTAAAGGTTGTACTGATGGCTTTAAGAATGAATGAGAATGGTCAAATCTAGAGCTATAAGAACATGAAATTTTAAACCTTAGATGGGTTGATAAGCTACCATATGGATCCTTTTAAAGTAATCAAAGTAAGGATAGTGTTGAATTTGGAATTATCCTAGATGACCAAGAGGAAGCTACCTTTTGGGATGACTTAGAGATTTTTTGCCTAAGCTTAGATAGTCAACCTTCATGTTCAAAGGAGCCATTAGATGAGAAAGATAAATTAGGTGCTCCTAAAGTCCAATTTGGAGTAATACTTGAAGAAATGAACCAATATGTCTACATTGGAGACATGCTTGCCTCATTTCATCCACTTGAGAGCATACCAAAAGACTTAGTAATCAAGAATCTTAGGTCACCTATCAAGAGCTCTAAAAAGAAAGGTGTTTTCTATCCTGGTTCACCACAAGTGAGTGTTGCTAAATATTTTCCATTTGATCTAGGAGGAATATATTTTTAAGTTATAGCTTTGTACAAATTAGAATAGTTTTCTTGTTTTCATCTAAGTGCCTTGTGCACATACTTTTCTTGTTGTGTGTTTCCTTTTCCAAAGTGCCTTAGGGAATTTGATTGTTTTATTCTTATTGGCATTTTTTCTTCAAGAAGAGTTATCCAAAGGCTAGTATCTAGTTTTATCTTTAGATGAATATGTTAAATAAGAGAGAAGACTCCATGTACAATGGACTAGTCAAGACAAATAGTCTAGGTTCTCATGTATAGAAGGCATGCTTCCCTATGAGTCACAAAATATGTTAGCCAATTTTGGCCTACATATAAAGATTTTTCTTAAATGGATGAGCTGAACAGAGTTTTAGATGGAATGAGTGGTCCAAATATCACATGTAGCCTACATATCTTTTGAAACACTTTAAGTAAGCTTAAAGTGTAGTCTGTCAAATTCTGAGGAAGCAAGTTCTCATGGTGATAAATGAAATCAAGATCATAAAATGAGTTTCACAATCCTCAAAAAATCATCAGAGCTTTGAAAGATCAAGCAACATTTCCTAACATAAGTGTAGAAGAACCAGACCATCATCACATGTCATAGAGAAATAAATAGGTTGTTTTACTTGTGCATTTTATAAGTATGTTCAAGAATCCTCCCAAAGCCAAAATATCACATGGACATAAATTCATTAATGCCTAGATCATGCTCTACAAATTTGGTGTCTTGATGAGCTTGTTATCTCAAGATATAAGCCTTTAAATTTAGACTTGCAGGGTGAAACATGTGCGGGAATGTCAAGTTAAAGCTATGATAAATAGAGGTTTAAATTCAAATGTTCCAAAGATGAATGCACAGTTAACAAGTGTCCAAATATCAGAAGCTAAGATCAAATCCAATGGCGAGTGGAAACTTGGTGACATTAGTGGGTCCTGAAGATCTAATAGAGTGCATTTGATTGTGCATCAAAGATCAATGGTGAGCATCAAGTCAAAAGGTTAGCATGAATGGGGAGCTAACAAGTGTCAAGATATTGGGTGCCCAAATGAAGATATAATGATGAAAATAAACTAAAAAAGATAGAGGGACCAAATAGATCAATGGATCACATTTAATTATACTAAAGAAAATTGATAATGAGTGAGAAATCAACAAGTTAGTAGATATCAAAGATAAATGAGAAGCTTTCAAGTGTCATGACCATGGAAATTATCAAGTAAATCAAGTATACATATTCAAGCCATGCAAAGGGATATTTACACTACACACGAGTTTAAGGAGTCAAAGAGATAATAATAGGATCCTAAGAATGAATGCAGAGCTGACAAATGTCATAATCTAGAGGGCCCAATTCAAGATCAATCGTTGATATTAAAAGTTGAAGCTAGGAGACTTCAATAGAGAATAATTATGACCAAAGTTAAAATAGAAGAAAGTCCTACAAGGTTCATCCTATCATTGTTAGAGCTTGGTAAAATTTCACAAGTAGACACAATCATATTGTTAGTGGTTGCCAATGATAAAGTTTTGATCCTAATGAAGCACATTATGAACCTCTAGTTCAAAGATTTGTAACATATGGGGTCCATATTCTAGGTTCATAGTATTATTCTATGTCTATGTTCACTATTTATTTAAGAATATATGTGCATACAATGTGAATTCTCAGTTCCCATAAAGTTTAGAGGCATAATGAGGTTTGATTGAACCTAATACATTCCAAGAATGAGACTATGTGACTATGTAACCTATAGATTTTAATTGACATTAAGACTATAGTAAAACCAATAAATGAGATTGGTTTTCAATCTATAGTAAGACCTATTCTCAAATTTTATAGTAGGGGAAGATATATGGTTATGGAGAAGTATCTCATCCTTTGATATAGTCTTAGCTCTGACAAATAATTGACCAAAGTAGACTTAGTCATGGCTCTGTCAAGTCCATGTATATGGAGATTTTATCCTTATAATGAATCCAAGTGTAAGGTGATATATAAGTTTAAGGAGAATATTTGGGGATTGGAGAGTAGTAGTGGAGAATTTAATTCTTCTCAAAGCCTTTAAATATTTTCTCCAACGATAATACCATGACTCATCATCTATAAATTAGATCATGTCTTCTAGTGCATGCTTCTCAACCAATGAGAAAAGCTTGAAGACTATTGGAGAAAATGAAGGCTAATTTGTTAATGAAATATTAGTCTTGATAGGATCAAAATGTGTGGAGAATTCAAGAAAGGTGGTGACAACTCATTGATTGATTTTTGTATGCATGCTCTTCCTCTCTTTCCCTTTCTCAATATTACCCAATCTTTACCTAAAATAGGAGGCTCATTTTTTGGGAGTATCAAGGGACTCTTTGAGATATTGTAAAATATTCTCCTCTTGATTAGGCTAGACCCTATCAAACATTTGTAAAAATTACCTCTTGATGCAATAAAAGACTTCTTTACCTATCTCTTACCTTAGATCAATGTTTAGTGAGTTGTGCATGATGGCATAGTGAAGGAAAATCATACTCATAAATTGTCCTCTTTTCTAACCTCCTTTAGGGTTTTTTCAAGCTACTTCAGGTATAGATTAGTGTTTTGACTGAACTTAATCCATGAAACACTTATGCAATTAGTTGCTCTATGAGGTTGTGTGAGCTAGCATTGTCTTGTGCTAATGAAATGTGGGTTCAAATTATGGGAATTTCCCATTTTTATTTGGTGCATCATCTTGTTAGATTTATAAGGATCCCTTTCCCCCTTTTAAACCCTTTTCTATGTAATAACATTAGTTTATATGGTCTATCAAGAGGAAGTTGACCTTCTTCAAAGGTTTAACCCCATCTTAGGTTACCCATAGACTAGGTTTATTCCCATATTATGACTTAGTCAAAGGGAGCCTAAATAACTCTCTACAAGGGTGCATATTAATTACATAACATGAAGAATTTTCAAGGACACATAATTTGACAATATGGCTTTGAACATAGGGGACAAAAATTAGTTGAGCTTATTTTGGATCATTGAGAACCAACAACCCATCATAAGAGAGGAGGAGAAGAACATGTCTAGAAAAAGAAGGTACTGTGACATAGCCACCATCTAGATGATAGACCTACACTACATAATAGCTAAACCCAAGGCTATAATTTGCATAGATATCCATGCTCTAATTTTTAAAGATGTTAAAATAGATAAGGGCATGATTGTGCATAACATAGTTTTAGGAAGATTGCTTACATCTCTCCCATAGCCTTTGAAAATTATTAAAAATTTCCTAAATGCTAATTAGACCTAACCAAAATCAATAATTGGGCCAAAAATTAATGATTTAAAGAGCATCCTTTCTTTGTGGTTATATTCTAGAACCTATGTGTTTTCTAACTTCAATAATAACATCCCCATTGGCCAATTTAGACATGGAATAATAATGATCATGACAATGATGAATAGATTATGTGAAAATGTATCAACTACATATGTGGATAAAGTTTGGGTCCCCTTAGTCTATTTTATGGTTGAGAGACAATTCACCCCACCTCTTGGTGAAGTAATCAATACCTGTTTGAGTAGATAATTTTATGAAACCAAGAAGAGTATTGCTCAATTCTACATGATGTCATATATATTAGATGTCTTCCTTACTAAAACAAAGATCCACAACCTTAGGGAATGGTCACATGATAGGTCACAAACTATCTCACACTATTACTCCAAGTTACACATCTTTAAGTACATAGATCACATTAATTCATATGTGATTATGTGTACCCAACCTTTATATAGGCCATCACAAAGAGCCCAATGATGAGAGTCATACCCATAATAAAGAAAACTATTGAAGTCATAGGGGATATATGGCTAGATCCAAATTGTATAATCATGAAGATTGAGGGAACCTAATGCACTCCCCTCAGATTACTAGTCCATGTGCTAAATAAAATCATAGATCAAGAAGTATTATACCAAATTTGCAATGGAATAGATGGTATTTTCAAGACCAAAAGGGACTACTTCACACCCTCCTCATAACCATTGGTATAACTTTGTTTCCATCATGGGACAATATTGAGGCTGCTTCCAAGCATAAGATGTCCTTCAATATTTAAATAAATGAGCTAAGGTAGTGGGATCCCCATAGAAGGGTTAAGGAGAATTTAAACGTCAAAGGAATGAATATACCTTATGATCACTAGCTTGGTCCTTTTGACCCCATATACACAAAAGCCTCTTCATTCTCTGTGGTCACCATTAAATTGAAAAAGCACAACATTAACCCTGAATCTAGGACATAGAGGGAGAAAAAGGGAGAAAATGATAGATGGAAATTGGGGCTAAAGTAGTACCATTTACTGAGTGGTGCACCTTTTAGACCTCCACTAGCCCAGATAAAAATAAAGTCCATACTTGAGGTATAAATTGAGTAAAGGCTAGAGGAGATAAGGCCTAATGAATTTTCATCCTCTTCAGCCCAAATAAAGGAACAAGGATCACCAGTGGAGGAGGTTCATATTGTAGAATTAGACCTTAGTGAGATAATTGAGGATGCTTTAAAAATGATATCATTAGCCTATGAGTCAGATGATGAATAAATGGAGGAAATAAATGAGAAAAGGGGAACAAGTATTGGATCTAGTTCTTCTAAATACCCCCAAGAGAAAGGTTAAACTAAACATTATTATAGTAAATACCAAGAAGCCTAAGGTGAATTTCACTCATCCTTTGAGTGAAGTCAATCTCTTTAGTGAGGCAAACTTGATTCATGCTCCAACCATCCCAAAATGGTTCATCTATGGTAAATTTCAAAAGGTACCTGCTACACAACATTCATGGGATATGATGAGGGCCATCAATATCCAAGTTCATGAAGAGGTTAAGCCATGGATTATGGATTTATAATAGGAAGAAGAGAGAAGGATGACTACTCCAAGAGAGTCAAGTAGGACACAAATGGATATACCTAATCCATAAGTGACCCAATCCTTATTTGGTGTCAAGTTTGACCCAACAAATGATAATTTATAGAGGGTAATTGAGAAGAAAACCATGGTTGGTGGAGAGGAGTTCACTTAAAAAAAGGTACAACCTTTGGTTGGTCTAACTCCAATTGGAAGAAAAAATCCTGGGGAGGACCTAATGTTTAAAGAAAATGTTCTTGAATTGGTCCAAGCTCAATCAGATCAATTACAAATAATGATTAAGGGCATCTTACAATACAATAAGAATTTGAAAGAAAAAGCCATCTTGTCAATCTAAAAAGATAGATTTAGGCAATTTGAGGACACCATCATTGATTTGTTTAATTATTTAAAGTTAGTTAAGACCAAACAAGAGGCATTGAATAAACAAAGCACCATGGTTATAGGCCAAGTTGGCTAATGGTAGGATTTGAGCTACCAAGTGAAGGATTTGATCAAATTCTTAACTAAAAACAAAATCCTTGAGTTTAAGATAGTTATCCTGGCCCACCTGAGTATGGTTATGGTTATATTAATTGATAAGATCAAGGACCTGAGCATCTAGTCTAAGAAGATGGAGGAAATTTCTAAGGACTTCAAATTGTAAGTGGGTAAGACATTACACATTTTGGATAACTTAATCAGAGAGACCACCACCCTTAATCCACAAGGCCTTATCAGTGATGAGGAGTTCAAGCATAAAACTACTCAATTCATACAAGAGGTGAGGAATCAAGGATAAGAAAAAACATGGGTTGATAATAAGAAGATCATGGGCTTGATTTAATCATTAGAGGAAAAGATAAGAGATGTCAGGAACATCAAACATGATTTGGAAAGGGATGAGAGGGATCTAAAGGGCCTAAAATATCAAGAAAAGGAATTGTTCATGAGACCTATCATTGATATCCAGTTGATCAATGAAAAACATTATAGAATGAAGATGTTGTAGGGAAGGTAGAAGACTGCATTAGCACAAGTGTCCCAAAGTTAAGCTAGTTGAATTAGGATATTATATTATATAGAGACATTGCATATTTTTTGAAAATAGAATATTCTTTTTATAAAGGTGTATGCAATTTGTAAAGCACATTGCTTATAGGTTAGTCATTTGGAGTCTTTAAAAAAGTTCTATATTGTTTATAAGAGGACAACTATCCTTAATATTGGACATGACTAACTAACATACCTCATGAATTATCTATATAAATAGGTATTGTCAATTGTAAAGGGGGGAGTTTTTGAACCAAAAATATATTGTAAATTTTGAGTAAATTAATATAAGCAAGGAGTTATATAAAGTTTGTCCATTTTTACTTAAGTTAATTGCTATCATAGTTTCTCTCTCATTTATCTAGTCTCATTTTTAGATTTGAATGGTTCTTGTGAATTCTGAATGTACATCTAAAAATTTAGAGTTGATAATTTGTGCTAATGATAGACTGGTTGAAAGTTCTTAGGTTTAATTCACTTTATTTGCTCTTCTTGCATCTGGGCTAATGTTATTTGCTTACAAGGGTGAAATTATTAAAGAAAATCCTATTCTTATTTTCATGTTTTCATACCTTCCTTATATTTTTTCTTGATGTGTGATAGGAGTTGAGATTATGCTACTTCACGTTGCATAATGGTTAAATGCATGTTTAGATAAAATTGGAACTTTATCATAATGTTTAAAATAAAGATCAACAACATCTCTCTTTTTTGCCTTACCCTTCTTTTTTCTCCTTTTTATCAATTCACCTTAGAATACATTCATTATGAATACTCATCTTAGTTTAGCTTTAGATTTAGGTTTGAACATAATTCACTTTAAATAACATAGTCTATCTTCAAAATCAAAGATAAACTATTAAGCTAGAATGGTTCCCAACCACCAACTAATACAAATTTGTGAAACAACCCACTTGTTCTACATCTATTACAATAAAGATAATAGGATTATCACAATGTGAAACTCATGCATTGAATTATATAGATTCAAAAATGTGTAGTGTTTCTTAAACACTAAGAACCACTAGTGATACACTTTTAGGCATCAACAAGTAGTTTATGATAAATAATGCTCAATAGTCACCTCAGATTGCTCATATGCTCCATCATGGATGATATAGATGCCAAGGTTAGTTTATTCAAAATATGTATATGGATCATGTTAATAAACATCTACACCATACTCATCTAGAAAAAAGTCAGCTATGCCTTCAATCTTGGAAGAAGTACCATCATCCAATATAGAATATTTTTTCTCATTGATCACATAATTCAAGTTATAACTTGCTTCAACAAAGGGTTCAATGTGGAATCTTGCCAGTGATTCATTTATTATGGTCACTTTTGTTCCATATATTTTATTGAAGGCTAAGAAGGACCAATTAGTTGAGAGGTAGCCTCTGATCTTGGCTATAAAATCCCTTGAAAGGTAGATTGTAAAGTGGGTAGGTGAGTCAACAACCACAATGTCTTAGAGGATAGCCTAACAATAATATGGGAGAGGGAGAGGTCAAGGGTAGCCTAACAATCATGCAAGACATTGTGGTTGTTGAATCAGTGATGCCCTAGGTTGTAGCTAACAAACTGGGCATAAAGCATGAACCACATAGTAAAAGAGTTATTCATTTATTTTTTACACCTACCAAGACAATATGATTGATCAAAGGGCTAAAGGTTTTCTTGCATGATTGTCCTAGTTTCTACCCTTGACCTCTCCCTCTCCCATATTATTGACCATAATATTGATGATAGGGATAGAGGTTTTGATTCATGCCTTGTTGTATATTGGATTTCCTAAGTTGAGCCTCAAATAATTTAGACATTCCTTACCACTCAATGACATAATCTAACTTCTTAGGAGAAGACTTTGAATTAGTATTTGCATTAAGAACATGAACAATGTTTGAAGTAGAAGCAAGAACATTAGGAAGTAGAGGTATAGACACTTTTGGAGGAAAATTTTCTACTTTAATGAGTCTATTATCATCCTTAATGGTAAGATCATATGATTTAGGTAGAGTGAAACCACCCATGGATTATTGCATGATAGAAATATTAGTACCAATGGTTGTCAAGTATGTGGGAAACACAAAGCTAGTAGGTGGTCTCATGGGAGGAGGCAACCTATGTCAATTATTTTGGAACCTCTCATAGAATTCATGACTTATATCCTTGGGGACTCTTTGGATCACATTTAGTTGGTGGATGATTGAAGTGTGATCACTCTCATCCTCAAACGTTAATGTTAGAAACACTCTAAAGTCATCCATGTTGTGATGCAACCACTAGGAAAATTCCTATACCAATCAAGTGATTTCCATCTAAGGGACATGGCAAGGAGTCTAATAAAAATATTAACCTCAATGACATTGTGAAAGCTACAAAAAATTAATATATCCCAAATGTGCTCACTATGAGTGACATGGCCTTTACCATTGAATGTAGGAACACTCTTTGTAGCATTAGGGGGAATGTCATCATAGGCATAAAGATGAATTGAATTTTCAATATTAAAGGCTGGAAAGGAATGCTGTCTAGCCATGTTTTCTTTAATTTCTTCCTCAATCTCTTGATCCTCTTGGATAGCAAAGTCCTCTTGATCTTCAAAGGGTAGAATAAGCTAAAGGTGTTGACCTTTTAGAGGAAGTTTAGGTTAAAGAGGTGGATTAATAGGGTTGAAAACTCTAATAGAAGATGACCTAGTAAGGACCATGAAGTATGAGAACAAATATATGACAAAATAATTGTCTAAAAATAGATTTTACATTTAATGGAGTCACTAAATGTTGAGTAGCACACTAATATAAAACTGATGTTATCAATACCAATATTCACCTTGACAAGTTGTATTTAGGACAATGGTCCCATCAGGCATGCCAGAACTATTATCATAAAGTATTACACCCTATAAGAGGTTTTTCAAGACTACTCTAAGATTTGGGCAATAGTGGAATACCTCTAGGCCTATGGGTTACCTATAGTAGAGGTAGACCTCTAGGTCTAAGGGATATCTCCCTAAATTGACCTTGAAGTGATTATCACCTACACTAACTAATTACTTATGGGAAAAGACATAGAAGTATGCATAAAGATAAGATATTATAAAGGGGAGATAAAACATAAGGATTTACACAAGATCATCATACTTTTTTCACTAAGAAATAAGACCTACAAACTAGCTTCAAAGTCCTAAAATGTTCCAACATTAGTATTTAAATATAGAAATGATTGGCATGAGACAACTCAAGGTAAGTGGACTATAGGTCATATTGTAGACTTTAAGGATAGTTTCACACTTTAATGGAGACAAAAACACTAGATTAACTCCATATGACCTGTTAGAATGATAACTTCTTGCGTAGGACATGAAAGGATAAGGAGAAGGAAGGATAGAATCTTATCACTAGACCTTACCATTCATCACTTTACATACTTAGACAAGATGTTTATGAAATCAAAAATAGATTGTTTGTATTATTCAAAGGAAAGTATAAAATAAAATCAACAAGACTTCACCATACATGGTGTGTAATTATTCTACAAAAGCCAAAATGGCTAGTACTTATAGAATGTGAGAGAGGAGAGAGAATAATGAAGTTCAAGAGTCAAAATAACATGTGTCAAGATGAAAGGATTTATGTTTTTAGGAGATTGGATTTTAAAATAGACCATGCAAGGTCTCTTTGGACATATGTCCCTCTAAGGCATGAAACTCTTCAATTTTAGCATAGGACACTTCAAATAGTTCCTTGAAAATTATGTTCATCATTTAATCCTTATTGAGAACTCCAAGGTAGACTAGGGATAGATGACATAATTGAATTAAAAATGGGGGGTATAAATGGAATCCAAAATTCATTAGATGAGTCCTTAATCACTAATATTCTTTTGGACAAGTGTTATCACTATCTACAATCACCATCATCCTTCTTTAGACTTGTCTTCACATTTGGCACTAAGATGCTTATTAATTATTTAATATAATAAATATAGTGGAGGTATGACAATTTTAAAGGGTAATAAATTATTTATATCCATCAATAAGACACTAAAAATCCTCCCAATTTAATTTATCACCTTCTCACTTGATGATCACTCTTTGTTCACCATGCCAGTTTGGATTAGCTGAAGTAAAGGTGCTTGCAGAGGTACTTATGTGGTTTTATGAAGAAAGAAATGGATATGAGGAGTTATTTTATATCTCACTTTATCTCCCAAAGTTATCCTCATCCTTTGAAACCCTTTTGTATGTAAAAAACATAAAAAACTATCAATAAAATTAGTTTTGTACCCTATCTATACAAGTAGAGTAGAAGTCAATCTATTAGGAAAGAGCCTTGGGATTATTATATAATTTATAATCATTTACCTAGAAAAAATAGATCATATAAATTCCTTTCCTTAAAATTATTCATATTTGGGTAATGAACAAGGGTTTTAGAGGGTTTTAAGTAGTTTATCCTCTTGTGGATAGTTCATAAAATTATGATATCCAATCTTCAAATAAATTACAATAAACCTTATTTATGACCCTCTTCAACATATCCTAGTTATCAAGACTCCCATGATAGTTATATATACATATATGATCTTATAAATATTGCTTCTTGATCCCTTCTTTGCATTTTGCATACCTTGACATGTTCTTAAGCCAAGAAATGGCTTCTCTGTGACTTTCTCTACAAATTAAAAGTTTAAAATCACCTTATAAATCCCCAAAAAGGTTTCCAATTATTTTAAAGGTTCACTTAGTGTTATAAGTTAGGATACACACCTTTTAGGCATTAGGCCTGGTCAAGGCCTAGTAGGTTTGACTGCACCTATGTTGGTTTAGGCCACCCTATTTGGTCTCTCAAGGATGTGAGGACTTAGTCATGATTGTTCATGTCCAATACACATTTATTAATATATTTGAAAGGTTTCAAAACCTCCAAAATCATCTCATTCCCATTTAATAATGATCTTGTAGAATATATCCTTTTGGGAGTGCCTTTTATCTAAGACAGAACAAAGGACACTTCCAAAAGGATATATTTTACATGCTCAATATGAAAGGGGAATGAGATGAGTTGGGAGGTGTTGAAACCATTAAAAAATATGTATAAAGTTTTATTAGACATGAAAAATCATGAATATGTCCTCACACCCCTGAGAGACCAAATAGGGTGGCCTAAACCCACATAGGTGCAGTTAGACCTCCTAGGCCTTGACTAGGCCTAATGTCTAAAAGGGGTGTAGCATAATCTATCTAAGATAGAAAAAAGGGCACCTACCTTATTAAATTAGGTAAAAAATATATTAATGTATTTTTAAATTCATGGGGATTATTTTATCAAAATATTAGTGTTGGATCACATCAATAACATCTCCAATTCTTCAAAACTCCAAGGCAAACTACCCAAACTCACTGACTATGCAGGGTTTATGTGTTAACTATAAGTTATGTTAGAACTCTCCATTCTCTATTTAATTGATATGAGAATATCTTGAGGTGTTTAATATTAATATGGGGTTAATTTAAAACATTTTCATCATCCAAACTTTGACAAAACTCTTTCAATGTATACCTTTCAACTTGACTAGACTAGACTATAGTCAATTGTGACTGTATTCTTGCTCATAAAAACATGCCTATAGGTGCATACTATACTATTATACCCTATTTTAGTTATCTAATACCCTATTAAAACTCTTAAGGTCTCTTAAAAATCATTTGGACTTGTCACTACCCATGCACATGTTAGGCTAATATCAAGATAGTCATACTTTAGAGCACTATCATACTACAATCAACTATAGTTGACCATTCTTAGAGAAACCATGTCCTATAGATGCATTTAAAACTTTGAAACCTATGATAAATCTCATATGATATTTTTTAAGTCTTATAACTAAATTTAATTGGAAAATTCTTATGTTTTTAGGCTTCTAATCACCAAGGTTCATCTTATGAATTTGCAGGTACCTATAGTTAGGCTATAGGTGACCTTTTTAAGGGCAAGGTACACTTTTAGATGATGATATAAGTCAATACCTTATAACTCAACCTATTTACAAGTTACTTTAATCAATCATGCGAATCTAACCTCAATAATATCACTTGACATGGTGATATGATCTTGTTAGGACACCTTGGACTATAAGACCATTTGAGGTTCAAGATACTACGAAGAACAACGACATTCTGTAGTGAGAAAATGCTTGAATTGGGAGCCTTCTAGCATCATACTATATTGGACAAACCACTCAATCTCTTTTGAAATTTATTACCTCTATATGATGTCTACATGGTTGAGTCATTCAAATTCATCTAGACTTTATACCACCCCATTGCATGGCTCTATTTTGGAGCTTTTAAGGTAACAAGACCTTAAACTCTTTCTCTCAAACTATGGACACATGTGCAAGTTTTCTTGCCTCTCTATATCTCCACTATTTATTTTTATGATATCTTACACCCTTAAAAATTATATTTAGGTCTCAAAACTTTCCTAAACACCAACACTCCAAATACTCAGACCTCTATGGAGACATGTAGGTGTACACATAGTTGCAGATAAGGGCAGTGAAGGTGGAACATAAACAATGTGCATAGTGTATGGGATTATGATCAATATTTTACCTCTAAAAAGTCTTAAAAATTACATTTTAAATCTTGAAATACTCCAAACAATCCAAATACCTTATTTAAACATGCTTATCATCCTATATGGCACCTGTAGGTGCACATCAATGGTGTAAGGTTGTGTATAGAGCCAGAATTAGTTATCATATTCTATCATATGTCATTGGGAAAGATTAGATTGATTGATAATGTTATAATAAGGTGTAAAATATCTTAAAAATCCTTATTAAATTCCCATAAATGTGCTAAATACCTTCATTTACCTAACTATGTATGACAGTCATGCAAAATGTTGATTCTGTTGGATTTTATTGACTACAACATCATGTGAGACCTTTTGGAACTGATCTTGGAAGGAAAGGGTGATTTCCATGACTTTTGAGAAATATTAGACATCAATATACCAATTCTTGAAATCACTACAGGAAATGAAAACCTCTATAGTTGATGAACATGCCTATAACTCTATTAGTGTACTCAACCTACAAATTGAGATGTTTGGCTCATCCAATCACCTCAAAACATGTATATAAATATATAAAACATTAGATAAGGACATACAAATATTATATAAACACTTTCATCATGTGGTTTTTATGGACCAATGTAAATAAAATCAAGATATGCAGGGTGTGGGGATTAACATGCAAAAAAGAGTTGTTAACTTATTAAGAATGGTTCATAAAGCATGGGAAGCCAATATTTTTAAATCCTACCATGAATGTGAATTATAAAAATCTTAATAACACCCCACAAGATAATTTTACCTGAAACATCTCCTATTGGATGCACCACGAGAAAACCTGTTGACCAATTTTACATGCCGAGAAGAGTGATGAAGGAACATAATAATTTTGGGCCATTTTTGAGTATTTAAAAGATGAAAAAGTGTAAATATGAGTTTAGGTATGTTTAAGATCCATTTATAATCTTTACACACGTACCACACTCCTTGAAAAGCTGTAAAACTACCAAAATCCTCCCTTTTTCAAATATTTTCTTGATATAACTTAACACATCAAGGTTTTCAATTATTAATGATAGGGATGACAATAAAATGACATATTGGACGTTTAATAATAGTTTGGAACACTTTTTTATCAAGGGAAACCATACCACCCTCATTAATGGCTCAAATATGACCCTATATGACATAAAATGGTACAAGGGCTAGATTTGACTATGACCAAGGTTAATAGCATATTTAATGACATAAAATAAGACCATGACACACCCTATTACGTCCTAATATGTCCTTATTTAATTTTTTTACTATAGGGGGTTGACCTATTTTGACTTGTAGTGAAAATAGTCAATAGTTACAAAAACTTTTTTTCTATCATTAGTTTGCCTCCTATTTTTTAATCTTCATGTACATGAACTTTATTTATATTTTAGGTATAATGTGATGAATTTTTATTCCTTATATTTTACCTATATTTGCACTTAAAATAAACAAATGGGTTATGTATTTAGAAAACCACATAAGTGACAACTCAAACAATGTATCCCACAAACTAGAATCAAACTCGATATAGTTATGAGTGAGTTTAAATGGAATCACTTGAGCAATGGTTTTTAATCTCCTCTTCCATAGAATTTATGATTTAGATACATATAATCTAAAACCTTCATTTAGTAAAATTAGATAATAAGAGACCACAATATACAAATCCATCAAAAGTGCGTAAGATATGACTCAATGAAACTCAACATAAAGTAGGAGGAATAAAGTAACTTGATGCTTGGCTCTGTTCTAGGTCTGGAACTTGATATTATATTATATTTGATGATACCATTTTTTTATTAAATGTTTAGGATAAATTATATATATATATATATATATATATATATATATATAAGGTAATTTAAAACAAGATAGGGTGTATTTTCAAAATTTATAAATGAAAAAGGTGAGATTAAAGGCACAAGATCAAAAAAATGGGAAAAAGGCCTATAAATGCAAAGGGATCAAAACCACACAAGGTGTGGATCTACCCAATATAGAATTACATAGGGCATATGACTGACCTAGAGTAAATAAAGGATCAAATCTCAATGAAGAAATATAAAAAAATGATATTTAGTCTAAGGATCCAAATAGATAGTTTTTTATAAGTGTTTAGATGTTATTTTAAGGCTCAAGAGCTAAATAGATACCAATGTGGAGAAGTAGATGTCATATAAATACATAAATATACACAAGTATGCAAAATATGATAAATTAAGGATAATACCTTTGGGAAAATAATCTTATACAAAATTTAAGGTGTTTACATTTCTACATCACTTTAAAAAGACATGGAATTCATATAATCATTAAACATCTTGAAATAATACATCTAAAGGGTGATCCATTACAAGAGCACTAGGGGTTGAAGCAAACACAAATAAATTGGGGATAAAGAGATTTAAAAATAAAACACTAAGCAAAATAAAAAATAGGATCATGTAGTTTATAACCTTATAGTTTGATTGATAAAGGAAGCACAATATAGTAGGGTTTGTAAACAAAATACACAAGCTAGGGTTAGTGATTCCAAAAAGATATAACAAGCCCTAAAAAATTAGGTCTATCACAACAACAAAAAGAAGATACAAGATAATTAAGCATGCAAGTAAATATGATTTAAATACAATATTTTATGGTAAAATGGTTTTACATAAAAAAATCACTACACTACACTATAAATAATGTGAAATTCAAATCAATTTTTTATACAAACAAATAATTAAGAAAAACTTAATTGTAATAAAGGAAAGTTTTAGAATAATTAAAATTGACAAATAAGGAATTTTAGAAAAATATTAAACTTTAGAAAACTCAAAAAAAATGAGAGGTTGGAAATAGGTGGAAAAAATTCTAAGAACCAATGGAGACATAACCCAAAAAATTCAAAAGAAAGTAAATTTTTTGAAAATTTGACCAAGAGTGAAAACTATGCTCCTAACAAGACTACGCGTGTATTATAGGACTAATGTATGATCCTATAATATATGTCATTTTATAAATTAATCTTGATGAGTTTTATCCCTTTCTCTTTGGCTTTGAAAAACCTTGCACAATTTATCATAATTCATTGTGTACCCCCTAAAACCCTTCTCCTTCATTGAAATAGTAATTAACTCATAAAACCTTGCAAGTCCTTAAAAAAATGGTTAGTTAATTGGGATTTTACCTTAGTTATAACCTCATACTTAGTAAATTTGGAAACCAATACTTAATGCACTTTAACAAGTGACTATGTGATGCAATCACCAATCGTTATATAATATTTCACTACATGAACAATTGGAAATGATGAAATATGAAGACTTAAAATGGAAATTATTATGAACACTTTAATTCTTCCCTTAGGCTTATGATTATCACTATTGAAATTTTATTTGAACTTTTATTCATCTATTTTTTCATTCAATTCTTACCCTATATACAATAATGTATATATAAACTTATTAAATTTAAACTAAGACCCTATTGAAATATAAGTTGACATACAAAAGGGTGGGAAAGCCAAAAAAATGAATTATAAATATTATACAAACAAGAGGAAGGGGTTAAAGGAACCAAAAAAATAGGGGATTATGAGCATAGTGTATTATATTTTTTTGACTAGGAGTGTATACTATGCTCCTAGAAAATACTAGGAAAACCCATAAAACATAAGATAACATAATTAAACATAGGGGAAAAAGAAGAAAAAAAGGAAAATAGGGTTTAAAACATAGATAAAATGAGATAATAAGAGAAAAATATGAGTTGATAATTGTACATAAGTACTTTAAATCAATACAACATGAAATCTAAAACTAACCTCAACTAAAAACATGTGTCTATAACTAGTACCATCTAGACCTCCTGATCATTCACCTTAGTGTGTCATCCTCAGTCTAACCCTAAAGATACCTATATAGTTTTTATGTGATTTTATATTCCTTAAAATAGTCTAAATCCATTTAGTAGTACAATAAACCATCCCACCATATTTTATATCTCTCTATCCACCATCCATGTACCAATAATATTTTATGTCCTTCATGGTAATGGGTAGGCTTATTAATGTTATCGCTACTAGTTTCTTGTATGCGTAACATTGTAATAATGTCCCTACCATAATCCCTCCTCTTTGCATCTCATATAAAAATATGTAAATGTCCCCATACAATTGGGTAATCATGGAACATCCATATGAATATACAATCTTCCTCTCCTCGATCATCTATAACATTAAATGCATGTTATAGGAACAAAAAACACTCCCTATGTTGAAAAAAATTATGGAGCTAAGAAATCAAAGAATATATACATGTAGGAATGGTGTGTTACCATATAAGATCACCATAAATTTGAGTTATTATCCCTCTAAAGGAAACATAACATTATGAGACAATACTAAAGAGTTATTTCCTTGTCTATCCCATAATATGCTATAAATTTAACCTATTATTCCTTAAATGGAATCCTAGATATGCACCATACATCATCTATGGTGTTTTTATTCTCTCTTTTTATAAAATGTAAGGTGTAATTATGACCATTTCAATGCTCAACCAAAGTGGTGAGCATATCAGAGTCAAAGTTAATTACAAGAAGACATTTTATATGGCCAAGATAAATTAACTCAATGTGAAACCTATCAATATCCTCTAGCCTAAATGATTAAAATATAATAAAACATAACCATGGTGTAGGTCCCACACATGTATGATGTTCTATGTATGTAGGCTAAGATTGGTCATCAATATAAGGATCCTATAATATAAAAAATGGTATAAGATCATACTAGATCCAACATGCATAGAATACACCATTCCATAAAGTGGTTTGAGGATATAGACATGGTTTTGATCGAATAAAATTGTAAAGGATATAATAGGAAAATATACATAAATAATAACAATTGTAGGCCTAACTATATCCAAAGTGTCATTAGATAGTAAGCAAGAGGTGTGATATGTCATCAAAATAAATACAGTGACATTAGGTGTAACCATGATGTACCTCAAATAATATTTTTAATGTGGTGATTAGATGTTAAGCATGAGGTGTAAATATAAATATAAAACATGCAAAGATAACAATATTATAAGAAGCATATATTTATCTAAGCATGAAAAACATAAACATACCATGATAATATAATCACCAAATTATAAAATAAAAAGTATAAGTTTAGGATACTTATCTTGAGTTGTTTTTTTGATGTATTAGTATCCCTCTTGGATTAAGTGGCACTTTTTGAGAGATGGTTCTTGATGAAGTGAAGATGGAAATAAGAATACCTAAGTATATATGAGTTATGGAATCCATGGGGTTAACTTACCTTCTTAATATCTTCAAGTCCTTGTGTAAATTAGTCTTCCTCAAGGGTAATCTCCTTATCACTAATTCATCTTATTATTACTAAGACATATTTGCATGTGCAAGTAGAGTGGATTGGATCTTGTTTATGAGATATGATAATTGATTTAACAATTTTGGGAATATTGGTGTATTATTCCTAATTTAGTTAAAGGGTTTGAGTATTAAAATTAGTAAATAAATAGACAATAATTAAGCTACTAATTTGTGTAAATTAATTGCAATTCAAACTTTTCTAAAAAAACTAATAAGGAGAAGAAAACAAAACTTAGATGGAAACTGATTAATCCAACTAAGAAAAAGGCCATAATTCACTATGCAAGACTGGGACACTATCATAAACTGAGATCTAAACTTTATTTTGTGATTGGATAGGAGCACTAAAACTAGATAGGAGTGGCACTGGTGCTATAGTACACCTCTACCACTATTGTCTTCAAGATCTAAGCTTTTTGGGTTTTATTCACCAGGTCTGTGTAACCTTGTTTGCAAAGTTTTGGTAGCTAGAAATCTATAGAGCTCCTTATTGAGTATATTTTATATTAAAACCCTATCTTCCATTATGATTTAACCAATTTTGAGTAATAGGGGGGGTTAGTGTGTGTAATATTCACTAGACGTGGATCCACACCCCTTGTATGGGCACACTGCCTACATACCAATACTATGAAGAGGGATCAAGCCATATGTAGTTCTCCCGCTTATTGTTATTTATGAAATTGTGTGCATGAAGATGCAAAATTCTAAACTAGATGTGCTTGAGGTGGCTAGGGACTAGTGTAAGGATTTGAATAAGCTTGTAAGTGTGTTGGTTGGCTGTATACAGAGAATAGGGAATATTTCTTATGTAGTCTTGCTTTTTTAGTGATAATTACCAACCTTTTCCAAATGATATTTGAATGTGATTTTATAGGGATCTATTAGTCATGGGTTGAATGTACTCATGTTAGGCTAACAAGGAAAACGATGGAAAACTAGAATAAATTGACTATTGGGGCCAAAAATGGACTTGGACAATAGTATCAAAAGAAGATAAGAGTGGCACTAGTGCTATAGTCCTACTATGGCACTATTGTCTGGAGTAGACAGGACCTAGGGGGATGGATCTATCATGAAAAGAGGGATTTAGCTTAGCTAAGATCAAGTATAGAAGGCTATAGATGATTAGGAATTGGTGAAAAGATGCCTATGAGGTTCATGAGAGCAAGTAAGAGGGACCTAAGGGTTGGGGTGTCATTATCCATAATCAAGTTACCAATTTTCACATTTTATATGACTACATTTGCCCCCCTTTTATTATAGTGATGTAACAAAGCAAAATACTAGGATAAAGGAAAAATAGAAAGCATACCTAAGCTTACCTGCAAGGGTGAAGATTATGAAGTTGTGTGATGTTAAGTGTGCATAGAGAGAGCATGTTATGAAGTGCAAATCTGCAAGAGAAAATGAAGAGTAGATCAGTTCTTATTAGGTATGCTATATCTAAATAAGAACATATAAAGCTATGTAGGAGAGAAAGGAAGATAAAGGAATAAAAAAACCTAACTAGGTACATGAACCAATATAAAACCTATTATGATATTGAGTCATGCTAAGTAATATTGGATGATGTTGTACTAAAAGTCATATTGCAAATGGAGTTGAGTGCTCAATTCCTTGAGAGTGGCTCAAGAATGTAAAGTCTATCCCTTTGGATACATCATCACCCAATAAGTGAAGTTAGATGATCATGCATGTGTTAATAAATGTTTATATTGTGTGTCCAGTCCCTTTGAATAAGTGATTCAATAATATAAAGGCTAGCTAGTCCTTTAGCTCAATCATTTCCCTGTGAAGTGAAACTATGAACTGATATCAGTATGAAATGCATGTCATATGAGATGGATCATAAAGCCCATGAATGTACTATGATATGATAATGCTAACATGGATAGATGAATGTATACTAGAAACTAGGCCACTCTTGGCCATTCCAAAAGATGGAGATTAGGCTTGTATGAGAGCCACTCCAAACTAGTGCACTAGGCTTATATGAAAGCCACTTGGGAACTTAGGAACTCAATAATTTAGGCTTGTATAAAAGCCATTTAAAAATGTTGCCAACAAATTGTAGATGGAATAAGGAACATAACTATTGAGAATGCTTGGATAATACTAAACTTGAAAGGAAAAGAAACAAATGTGCTTCACACATTGCCCCCAACCACTAGTGTCTGAAACATGGATTCTGATCTGGAAGTCACATCAACTATTGTGTCTAAAAATAGAAGTGAAAGCCATAATGCCACACATTATTCCCCCTATATCTATATTATCTGAGCAAAAGTGTACTAAAAACTACTGAATCTAAACTATTATAGATGTGTAAAACTATAGCTGAACCTAGTTTTTTGCCTACTTTTATAAAGTTTGGTTTTTATACTATGTAGACAAGAACACCAAAAGTAAAAAATAGTGGCACTGGCACTGTAGTCCAAGTTGGGCACTTTTGTCTTAGGCCAAATCTAGTGATTATTATGATATTCTCACTATCTACTTGGTATGTTCTAATTATTTTAATGTCTGGTTGCTATTTTGGGTGTACTGAATGCTATATTTTTGACTGTTAGGCACTTTGATCTCTGAGACAAAACCCTTATTTGTTGCCCCCTCTTCTGAGGTTAGGAATGAAGACCATATAATGATTTCCATTAGAAGAAAGATCCTTGCAAGTGTGTTATGCTACAAAGACACATGATATAACAATGACAATTGACAATTTATCTCAAGATATAACATGATTTGTATTAAGAGATTGTTAAATCAACAAGGGTATGCCTAGATGGATAGAATAATTTAATAACATGTGGAATGTAATAAAATAGAAATGAAAGTATAGTTAGTTATTAGTTATTAGTTGGAGGGATGGAGCATGATGTGCATCATGACATCTAAGAAGCAAGATAATGAATGATGTGGATCATGGCATTGCAAACAATGATAAATAAATAACAAACACACAAGGAAAGAAGTGTACAAGGGTAGCTAAGGGGATAAGTAAATAAGGGACATGGGCACATGTTGCTCATACTATAAGGCATACATATAAGGCATGTTAAAATGCCACATACACATATAATTGAAACAAGCAAAGCTGGAATGGAAGCCACAATCATATAAAAGAGTATAGGTAAAGGACATTGGAAAATATCCTAAGTCACACACATGAATAGAAACAAAGGACATTGGAAAATATCCTAAGACACATACATGAGACAAATAAGAACTGAGAAATGCAATCACATCAAGCTATGCTAAGCAAGAAAAGAAAGAAATACAATTGCATCTAACTAATCAAAGTAAGAGGGAAAGTATGCAAGACATGTTAGTACAAGACTAGGTATATGCTAACAAATACACAAGTGATATATACTAGTGAGATGTTGATATAGTAATCTATGTAAGCTAGTAAATAATGTACATCAACATGATAACTAGAGTGTGTGGTGTAGGAATGACATAACCTGGATGGTGTAGTCATGTAGAAGATGCCCCTAGTGGGTATGTATATTTATGTATGTCTCGAAGTAGAATTAGGATGCCTTGTCAATGGGTAGAGTGAAGTAATCAAAGAGATGAATGTCACTGCACACACTCAAAAGAGATCAAGTAAAGCATGGTAATGTAGATAATTCAACAAATAATATCATAGAACAATAGATGTAAGTCTAACATGACAGTATAAATGTAAAGCATGGATGATGCATACAATCAAAATATTTTTGGTGTTTTTGAATTATTTGCATGTTTTTGTATTTTAAACTATTTGATTGTTTTTGAATTTTTGAGAAGTTTGATTTTTTTTGTATTTTTGAAGTGTTTATGAACTATGTACAAGTAATCATATAAAGAATATGTATAAGAAATACTAATAAAATATGTACAAACATTGAAAAAATAAAGCTATATACGAGTATATGAATAAAATAATATGTACATGATGACATAAAAGACTAGGTTAGAGGGGGTAAAGGGTCCAAAGATGGAGCTAGTTGGGGATGGAGAAGGAAGAAGGGATCACAACCATCATCAAATGCCTCAAGATCATCATCATAAGTATCATCATATGCTAGAAAATTTGTGTACATGGTGTCATCCTGTTGGAGGTGAATTAAAGGTTGCTCTGGTGGTGGAGATGTTGATTCTTCTTTGGGACATTTAGTTCTAGTAGTAGATTGCTTAAATAAAAGTGGAGAAGTTGGTGGTGTTATAATCTAAATAATACCTTGAACCTGTAGTTTATCCAATATCTACTATAAAGCTATACATGAGTTTGTATCATGGTCTGTGATCCTGTGAAAAATAAAAAATGGGCCACCATCCTAATATGATAATCTACTAATAGATTTATGTCATATTATAGGTAATGTGATTAATCCATGATAAAGTAACATCTATAACATAATATATGGTTGATGCTATGTGATTTCTACCTGAATATGAATGATTAGATCTATATCCATAGAGGTAACCATGTGAACTATATGTGCCAAGTGATCTATCTATGGTCATGAATGTGGAGAATATTCTAAGAGTGTAGTATGAGATGCTAAGAGTGATGTCAGATGTATAATGAGAGATTTAGATTCATCTTGGTAATATTTTGGGCTAATTGGTGTGAAGCTTAACCCATACAAATAGTCATCTATGAGTGTGGGTGTCGTATCATCATTTGAAGAAGCCTGGGAATCTATATCAACATCATGTATAGATGGTAATTCAAAATTTACCACAAGAGGTACCTATGATATGGGAGTCTTAGTAACTATAGTATTATAATACAATGGTGCTATGAAGGTGTTTATAACTGATAGAGTAACTATATGTGTAAAATCAACTAGTAATACTGGAACTACTATTAGTGAATATATAACTATAACAGGTGTAGGAATCATGATTGGTGGAGTAGCTAGAATAATCAAAGCAATTATATGTTGAAGGATCATTTAAAAAGGTCTCCACCAATGATTACATAATGAAGTGATTGTTTGTGTGACTTGTGCTTGTCATTTTGATAAAAAGTGTCTCATGTAATAGACTTGTTTAGAAATTCATAGATATTAGAGAACCATTCTAGACTTGTGGAACTACGCGTACTGGCTAAAACAAATAGTGTAATCAAATATGCATTGGATATTGATGGCAATTATAATCATTTAATTTTGAAAATAGCTTGACCATCATTAATGTTGATATGAATCAAAGATGAGGCACTTACCATTGCATTTGCTTGTCGGTTGTCTTTTCTTGGTTACTTTATATAGAAAAGTAGTCAAATTATGATGATAAACATTTCACCATGTTTTGATATGGGATAATATGTTCTTCTTTGGTTTAATAGACATCATTGACTTGGTTGACCACAAGTTGGGAATCACCAAAGACTTGAATAGATCTAATTTGGAGAGATTGGGTAGTAAATAGAGCTAAAATAAGTGCTTCATATTTTGTGGTGTTGTTGGTACAGGAGAAACTTAATCGATATGCAATAGGTATTGTGTGACCAGGGTCAATAAAGACAATGCCTACCTCCACACTAGATACACATTGAGACCATCAAAGAATATGGTCCAAGTATGAAAATGAGTAAAATAGGTAGTGAAATCATCTCTAAATGTGTCACTAATAGGATTAGCGTCTAGAAGTGGTGCAACTACCAAATGGTCTGCAATGATTTATCCCTTTATTGATTTTTGGAGAACTATTTTTAATTCAAACTCTATTAATAACATGACCCATTTTGTGATGTGATTGAAGAGATGTGGTTTTACCATGAGAAAATTTAATGGATATACTTTTGTGATAACCTGATTCTCATTATTTACCATGTAATGTTGAGGTTTTTATGTGGCAAAAACTAGTGCTAAATATAACTTTCCTATTGTAGAGTAATTTTTTTCATAATCAACTAATGTGTGATTGATATAATAAACTACTCATTTGGTGTGTTGATCATCATTTTGTGCTAAGAGTGCTCTTAAAACATGATCTATTGTTAAGATATATAGTAGGAAAGGCTTGTCAGGGATAGGTGGTATTAAGACAAGTGGGTTGAGAAGATATTGCTTTATTGTATCAAATATTTCTTGACATGCTTAGTCCTAAATAAACATTGTATCTTTCTTTAGTAATCAAGTGAATGACTAAGTTTTATCATCAAGTTGAGCTACAGTGGATTGCTTGGATCTTGAACTATAGGGAACAATGTTGCTTTAAGTTCATAGGAGGTGGCATGTCGATGATTAATTTGAATTTATTAGGGTTAACCTCTATGCCATGCTAATAAATAATGAAACCTAAGAGTTTTCCTGATGTAACTCCAAACACACACTTTTTTGGGTTTAATAAGACATTATATTATTTATGTCTTTGAAGGATATTTCATAAATCAGTAGCATGATTTTGTCATTATTTGGATTTAGCTAAGATATCATCAACATAATTCTCAATAGTATGGTGAATCAAACCATGAAATATATGTGTCATGGTACACTGGTAATATATGTGTCATGGTACACTGGTATATGGCTCTGACATTTTTTAATCTAGAAGGCATGATAATGTAACAAAATGTACCCTAAGGTGTTGTAAAATATGTTTTCTCTTAATATTCTTCAGTAATTTTGATTTGGTTGTATCTTACAAAGCCATCCATAAATGATAGAATTTCATATCTAATTATGGAATTAACAGTCATGTCAATGTTAGGTAAAGGAAAATCATCTTTTGGGCATGCTTTATTTAAATTGTAGGAATTGAAACAACACCAAATTTGTCCATTGGGTTTGACCATAGGTACTATATTGGAAACCCATTTAAAGTGTGCTGCTGGTTGAATGAAACCAACATATAAGAGGATTTATATCTCATCTTTGACTAAGAGAGCCACCTTAGGATGCATTTTGCAAATTTTTTGTTTAACAGGTTTAGCATCTGGGTGGTAGGAATAGTATCACATTAATTAAATGGTATGTCTTATAGAGAATCTAGACTTTATCTAAAGTATGCATGGGTAATTATGTGATGAGGAAATATATTTTTATGATAGAAATATAGAAGGCCCTCATATTCTCTGAGAAATTATAGGAGGGATTCATCATTGGAAAATTCATCTAATGTGAGCATGTCTAATGAAACTATATCATCAATGAGATTGGGATAGATCAATGATAATGTTGAAGTATGATTAATAGTGTAGTCTATTGGTGTAATGGGTGGACAAAACTTTATATGCTTTGAAGTGGTGGAAGAAGGCTTATTATGAAGGTGGGTAAAATGATATCCTAACCCTTGTGTTCCCTATTGTGTAGATGCCTCGATTGGATTGATGATTCATTGTTCATGCTTTCCAAGACCTTTACCATGATATCCCATATTATTGAGACATTTGAGTGTAAGAGGAGAGTTAAAAAGGTGATTTGGTATCAATGCTATTATGAGACTTAGTGTTTAGTGATGTGTTTCATGGTCCAAAGGTACCTTGTGAATGATAGGTTATGCCAATATATTAGTAAGATTAAAGTGAAAAATATTTTGTGGAGTTTTGACAACTTAAAAATATTTAAAAGGTTATTTATCTATTGGGCATGTGTAAATGTAGCATTTGTGACTAAATTTTAAACAAGCATGGAATGTAGAAGGGACTACATGCATATCATGAATCTAGGGCTGACCAAGTAATAAATTATAGTTGATGTCATTTGGCATGACTTGACAAGTAGTTGGTAGTGTATTAGGTCCTAAGGTAAGATTGAGTATTATTTAACCCATGAATTTATTTGGAATGTTGTTAAAAACTTTGATGTTCATATCAGAATGGTCAAGATCTTGAGGTTGTATATTAAGATGTTTAAGAAAAAAATGTTGAAAATGTTGAGTCCTGAACCATTATTAACTAATACCCTTTTGACCCTCACGTCATTAATTATTAATTGAATATATAGAGGTAACTACTGTTCAATGATGTGGCATGGGGATAAATCCTCTTTTCAAAGGAAGTATGTTTTTCAATCCATTATATGGTGTTGAGAATAGATGAAACATAAGTTGGTTTGGAAGAAATGGGAATTCTAGTATTGTGAAGGTTTGCAAATAACACATTTGTAAACATCCAATCACTAAAGGAGCTCAAGAATTGATATTATATCAAAAGGGGCAATAACCTAAGTGATAAAGCAATAGCCATGGGTGTAATCAACTTGCCTATCTTCCAAACCTTGGGTGATAGCATGTACCATGTGATCTACTATAGGCATAGAGCTAGTAGTAGGTGCAGGATAAGAGTTAGATGTACCAAGTTTTAAAGGAAGAGGGATAGATATAACTTCTAGTGTTTACTTGTGTTTAGTAGTGATAGAAAGATACTCAAAAGTAGCCAAAGAGTTATATGCATCTAGGTAGAAAGCATGAATGTGGAATGAAATGCATGAAAGGTGAGGGATGAGTTGTATAATAATATCTTTATAAAAAACATTCCATAGGAGAGATAGTAAGCAAGGGATAAAGAGCATGAATTTGTGCATAAATGCATGAAATTTTTTGACATGTATTATGACATTTCTAATGTGTTTATCATGATAAATTTTGAAAAATTTCCACATGAAAGATAGAAAGGAAAGGACAGAGAACATGAAATTGTGCACAAATGTATAGAAAATTTTGACTTGTAACATAACTTGGTAACATGTTTATAAAAATGGAGTTGGAAATTATTCCACATAAGTGAAAGAGAATATGCAAAAGGAATATTCAAATCTTGTGCATTTTTAGAAATAAATGTTGCAATATCATCCTTGATTATAAAGAGTAAACATAAAATGCAAAAAATGAATCTTTGTACTAACATATGATAAACTTCATCATTCATGTGCAGGATAGGACCAATGATGGTCTCCTTATTATTTTCAAGAAATGTAAGAAAAGTTTTTAAATAAGTGAGATCCATTTTTGAAATTTGATTTTAGATTGTAAGGTGATACCTCAAGAAGCAATAGGACCTAGTGTATGCAACTAGGGTTTGAAAAATGATATTTTTGAAAAATACTATGAAATTTTGAAAATTAAAGTGGATTTATAATTTAAATATGCAACTAAAAATTTAAAAAATTATTGGAAAATTACTGGGACCTAGTATGGGAAACTAGGGTTTAAAAGAAAATTATTTTAAAATTAGTATAAAATTTTGAAATTTAAAGTGAATTTTTATGCTAATTTTTGATTTTATTATGAAAGTAAAAATATATGAAAAAATAGTAGGAAATTTACCCTAAGGTTCCTAGGGTTTTAATGCACAAACCAAGTCAGGTTCACCAAATGATTTAACAATTTTAGGAATATTAGTGTATTATTCCTAATTTAGTTAAAGGGTCCAAGTAATAAAATTAGTAAATAAATAGACAATAATTAAACTACTAATTTATGTAAATTAATTTCAATTTGAAATTTTCTAAAAATAGTAATAAGGAGGATAAAATAAAACTTAGATGGAAATTGATTGATCTAATTGAGATAGAGGCTAGATTGAATGTGCAATACTGGCACACTATCACAAACTGAGATCTAAACTTCATTTTGTGATTAGACAAGAGCACCAAAACTAGATAGGAGTGGCACTATAACTATAGTCCACCTCTACCATTATTTTCCTAAGGATCTAAACTTTTTGGGTTTTGTTCACCAGGTTTGTGTAACCTTGTTCATGAAGTTTCAATAGTTGGAAGTATGTAGATCTCCCTATAGAGTAGATTCTCTCTCAAAACCCTATCTTCCATTCTGTTTTGATGAATTTTTAGAAAAGGGGGGGGGGGTTAGTGTGTGTAATATTCACTAGACATGGATCCACACCCCTTATGTGGGCATGCTACCTATATAATAATACTCTGAAGAGGGATCAATCCATATGTAGCTCTCCCACTTGATGTGTTTTTTGCAATTATGTGTTTGAAGATGTAGAATTCTAAATTAGATATGCTTGAGGTGGCTAAGGACTGGTCTAAGGATTTGGATAAGCTCGTAAGTGTGTTGGCTAGCTATATGCAGAGAATAGGGAAGATTGCTTGAGTAGTCTTGATTATATTCTTGCTTGCTTAGTGATAATTTTTGACCCTTTTCAAATGATATTTGAATGGGATTTTACAAGGATATATTGGTCATGGGTTGAATGTACTTATGTTAGGTTGACAAGGAGTAGGATGGGGAATCAAAAGAAATTAATCATTTGGGCCAAAAATAGACTTGGACAACAAAATAGAAAGTGGACAAGAGTGGCACTGGTGCTATAGTCATAGTGTGGTGCTATTGTCCTAAGTATATGAGACCTAGGGGGATGGATCTGTCATGGAAAGAAGGGTCAATATTAGCTAGGATCAAGTCTGGAAGGCTATGGATGACTAGGAATCAGTGAAAAGATGCCTATGAGGGTCATGAGAGTAAGAAAAAAGAGCCTAAGGTTTGGGTGTCATTAGCCACGCTCAAGTTACCAATTTTCACATTTTATATGACTACAACAATCAATAAATAAAAATATTAAAATTCAAAACTAGAAAATATCCAATGTCATTGGATTGACTGATAACATATAAAATATGTATAAAAAACATAATTAGGCTAGAGGGAACAATTGGGATCATTACCCAATTTCATTGGTCAGAATAATGATGCCAAGAATAGGTGCATAAATAAGAATAAGAGGAATGAAAGTGGGAATGGGAACCTCATAGGATAAATAATCCGGTGTCATGGTAGGAATGAAAGTAGTAGTAATAATAAATAAACATAGAAAAAATTCTCACAAGGCACCATGAACTAGTCCACCATAATCTTGATGTACTCCATATGAAATACACTTAGGGAGATTGATGTGCCAAAAATTCCTATGTCAATAAGTGAAAATAAGGTGTATACATATGCCAAAACTAAAGCTCATCACATGTCATAGTAGTGTAATGTTGGATGGTGATTTTGGAAAAAACACATAGTACCACAAGTTAAACAAGTAAGACTTGTAATAAATGATGGTAAATATAAGATAAATGAATGTAAATAAATAGAACATATGTACCTTCACTTATCTAGTTATAATAATCATGATGGTTTATAGAGCCAAAATGATGTTGAGATAGATATCATAAGCCTATAAAATAATTTTTTTTAATAAAAATATTATGTTAGTATCATAGAATTCCTTACACAACTATAGTTTGACACTTATTTTGATTCATCAGTAGTACCTCTAAAAAAAATGTATAGTATACATAATTTTAGAAATAATTTTTGAAAATTTGGTTTGGGGCTATAAATAAGGGTAAAATCATTCATTTGGTTCATTTATGATCATATATTTTGGATCTATAATATAACCATTTTTAATGCAAAGGGAGATAATGCAAGAGGAAATAGAGAAGCATGCCTAGGATAAGTCTAGACTATCCTTGAGGTAGATTTTTCATTTAATTATATGAAGGTTAAATAGGTTAGAATAGGAAAAATGGTCATTAAGGAAATTTTTTCTAGTTGATTTTATCTCAAATGCCATTAAAATATAAGGGAAAATGACGGGTAATTGGTTTTTTTGGGATGAGGTTATGAAAAAAATATAATTTTAGAAGTATTTATTAGGAATGCATGCTTGTATAATGTCTTAACCTAACTAATGACAGTTTACAAGCTAAAAATTGTAGTATGGTTGATGTCTTATCAGATTATTGATGTAGTTGATTTTGTAGAAATGTCTAATAAAGTAGGAAAATAAACATGGATGATGATATCTATCATAATTTGATGTAGTCTAATAGGTTATGAATGGAAAATGGCATAATATTAGATGGAAAATGATGTACATTTTTTATACATGACTGATGATGTATTATCTAAATGATTGATGTAGTTATAAATTTGTATGTTATAAAATTTTGGATTTTTTTGTAATTTATTTTGTTTTTTCTCTAATGGGGGACTAATTAGGTATTTTTGGTTCCTTTAGAGGGTCCAAATCTACACATATGAATATATTTTTTGGCTATGGTAGACTGTAGATGTTACTTGCATACCTAATTTTCTATCTAGATTTTAAGATGTAAATAGAGACAGTTTGATTAATCTAGGGTTTGAGGGGATCATGGAGATGTGATAGGTTACCTTTAATTATAAAGGATTTTTCATGCTCTTATATGGATGAGAGACATGGATATACACATTATAGTGGGTGATGGATGGAGACACTATGGAGGTATTAATTACCTTAAATGATTTTCATGATATTTTTTGCCTACCCATTGAGGTAAACCTATGATATGTGGTATCTTAGATAAGGAGTTAAAAAGATAGGTATTTTACTATTGAGCTATAGGGGAAAATTTATTACCACCCATAATTTTAAATTATGAGACCAAGGAGTGTACTTTCACTACTAATTCTAGATATCCAAAAGGTGTTTTTGGGTCTCATGAAAATTTATAGACTAGTTATAGTATTATAACATGGGTGTTTGTATATGGGTGAAACTAGTGCATGAGTTTTATATTCATAGCATGAGATTACATTATGATCAAGAAAAAAATATGTTTAGTGTGGATATATGATAATTTACCTATGTACATACCTACATGGATACTTCTATATATAATATTACACTTGGCCTAAGTTAGGCAATGGGTTTGGGGGCATTTTATGGGATACATGAATCCTTACCCAAGATTTTAGATGATGAAGAGAGATAAGATAAATAAAATTCATATGTAATTACAATATATCTATGTCTGAATTGTCCATATACATTGTGATCTCAAGGATTAACCGCACAGACATGGAATTCTACATGGTGGGTGAAGCTAAATTCATGTCTTTGGTTATTGGAATAGTTTGGGATACCACACCTAATGACACTTATGGATTTAAAAATGTATAGGGAAATGTTCGAAAAATAATTATTGATAGGGGGGAGTGAAATAGTCTCTTAAATATTTATTTCACATGTACTTTATCATTCATTGAACCATCAAAACAATACAAAGATATATCAATGCATAAAGATTCATTCACATCAGCATAATGCAAAAACACACAATGAGTGGGAAAACATAAAGGGGAAGAAAAACCACTGATACCTAGAAATGGACTAAAATATTATAAGTCGAAATATCATAATTTTTTGAATCACCAAATCCACATGGAACACCAACCCCAACTAGCCAAACACCAACCCAACTAAGCTTTAACAAGCACCAACTTGTAAAGAGACACTAACCCCTAGATGATTTAACACCAACTTAGAAACCTAATTGATTTGATCACCTTCATAACACCACCCTATTTCTCAACAAACTAATGATTCCCACATCTTTATCTCTTCACACTCTTATCCCCCTCAAACTGTCTTTTAGGTCTCTTCACTCAACTAGTTCTCTTCAAGACAGATTAGGTCACATGACCTTGTTATTAATCTAAAATCAACCAATTATATATTAATGATATTTTATATACACACATATTATTCTATAAAATACCTCCTTTAACTCTTCAAAATTCTATGTCCTTCACTTGCATTCTCACACTCTCTAATTAGACAATTAGGCCTATTAGGCCTTGTTCTTATACTAGGATCTTGCTCATACACTTCTTGGTTAGAAACATACACTTTCACACTTAGATTTTACATAAAATAGGCATTATGAAATTCAAAAAACAATATTATATCAATAAATTAGGTTTTTCATATCTCAAATGGATCAAATCCTTCTTTAGGCCTTACATAGACCTAATTCAATTAGGCCTTCATTAGTACATGTTATGCTTTGATCTTCTTAAAACAATGTAAAAATTCATACATGGTAGGAATACATAATATGAAAATAAAATATACAAATAATAATCTCATATTATTTCCATGACACCTTTATCTCCAATCACCACGTGAAGCACACCATTAATAATGTTTACATTAGGCCTTCACATACATAAAAAGGTATGTCTTGAACAACTAAAGATAAAACAATATTTAGCCACATAATCATGGAAAAAAAAATATAACCTAAAATAATTCAAAAAATTCATCAAGATAATTATACTTCATTACATAGGGAAAAATGACTCAAACCCTTCTCTATAAATAGCCCACTTAAAACTACCAGTTTTCCTTAAAAACTAGTCATGGTGACAATGACCTTCAAAACCTGTATGACCAATTTTAGAAAATTATAATTAACGTATATGGTATTATTTATAATTATAATATTATTATATATAAATATAAAATGTTAAAATGACAAATACTAGTCTTACAGACCAATCTCATGACCTTACATCTCACTATCTCATCTGCACTAGACAGGTCAATGTGAGATTTTTTTTCACTATAATCATTGACCTTAAAAACATTTATAAAACATGAAAATGTATTAAAAGTATTTAAAAAATTTCTCCATGCACTTGGATTAATCCCTTTTCATGTTAACATATTCTTAATCATCTTCTCACTACTGGCTATGTTTTTCACTATTTCCACCATTAGGCTTGTTAGTGACTGGCTAACTTGAATGATTGGTTTAACACACTTGATCAATAGAACCAATCCATAAATCAAAAATAAAATAAACTATGACTCTCAATATTAAAAATTCATCAATTTGTAAACTTTGACTTGGTCAACTTTGACTGTTAAAGTAAAATTTTGAGAAATGTACACTTTCTTGTAGGGTCTTCTCACACACCTGACAACTCAATCACACTTGGATGTGATTGGAAGAGTTTAATACAACATAAAATATATTTTTTATTCATTTGAGACTAATATGGGCTGTTTTGAACAACATCTTCAACATTGGATCCTTATTAGGGTTCTAAGAGGGTTTAAACCTGTTTCCATTCTTAAAATCATTTATAAAACATAACCCCTTAGTACCAAAAAAATGTCTATAATTTTGAGATAAGACCCTTCCCAATATAACATGAATATATTAGGATCCCATTAATAGGTTTGACAAGATAATGAGCAAAAGAAAAACCTTCTTGGGTAGATAACCCTTCATTCTATGCACTTGAGAGACCTTAGAACACATTTTCATGCCTTATCCTTCCAAATTTGACCTAAGACTTCATGATAAAACTTGAAACAACATACATTACCTATAAAAATTCTTATATGAGATCATACACCTTGAAATATGATCATGCCCCCTCATTAGGCCACTCTCTCTTTTCTTGCTTAGATCTTGATTTGTAAATCACATTAGGCCTTGAAACTAACCTTGATGCATATTTCCATGTGCTCTCCACCACTCTCACATAATAAAATAGACTAATACATGATTAAACACTATCATACATCCTTAATGTGTCTTGAAAATAGATCATGATGCCTCATTAGGCCAAGCAAGGTTTGGAACTAGTCTAGTTGTAGACTTGGATTGAAGTACTTACCCATGTAGGCTTCACCTTGAAACTCATTGAGTGATCCAATGAATCATATGCTCTCAAAAAACCTTATACAACATTTCATGCCTCTGTGCTTCATCTTACCAATATATCATGCTCCTTGATGCACAATACTAGGCATCCATATGCACATACCTTCTTAAGATACTACAAGACTCAAGCACTTGACAAATTTGACAACAAATAACTTCTATGCAAACATTCACATCACACTTGAAATAATAAGGAAATATACCAAACATATCTTACACTCTTATAATCACTACAATACTGATCAATATTCAGTGTCATAGCTGCACTCTTCAATGACCTCATGAAGACCTTCTCTAGAGACTTTGACATCAATGACAACATCAATGCCAAACCTCAACAATAGGAATGATGCTTAATAATCTCCCCCTTTATAAAATAATCATTCTTATCTCCCCCTTTGACATAAATGATAAAGTGATGTTTGTAACTCCTTGGATCACACTCCTTGTAACCAAACTACTCAACACATAGGACTATGAGTTTATGAGTTATAATACAACCATGTTCCCCTATCTCCATTCATACATCCTTGGAAAAAATCACATATTCTTGGAGTTAAATGGCCTTAATTATCTCCCCCTAAGTACTTGGATTATTAATTGATTACTAGGGACATGAATTACACCTAATTCCTATCTTAGGTATTCAAATGTTACATTTGGAAGTGGTTTGGTTAAAATGTCTATAACATGATCTTATGTAGAAACATATTCAAGTCTAATACTTTTTTCACTTACCTGATCTCTTATAAAATTATACCTTATATGAATTTTCTTAGTCCTTGAGTGCATGACAGGGTTCTTTAAGACATTTATAGCACTTGTATTGTCACAATAGATAGGTCTAGGACCATCATACTCCACCTTAAATTATTTTATGCTCTATCTCATCCTTAATACCTAAGTGTAACATGGAGATGATAAAATTTACTTAATCTCAAAATTGGATAATGCTATGGATGGTTTCTTCTTGCTTATCCATTAAATTAGGTACCCACCTAAGAAGAAGGCTCCTCCACTGGTACTTTTCCTATCATCTAGACTTCTTTCCCAATATTTATTTGTATAGGATTTCAAATTGAACTCCTTGCTCCTTGGATACCAAAACCCATACTCCATAGTCCCCTTTAGATACTTGAGTATCCTTTTTATTTCTTATAGATGATTTGCCTTTGGATCTACTTGAAACCTTCCCATAAGACCTATTGCTTACATGATGTTAGGTCTAGAGGTAGTGGCGTATAGAAAACTTCTAATAATTGACCTATATTATGTTTAGCTAACCTTTTGAGACTAATCTTCCTTGCTCAACTTACACCCTATGATCATAGGTGTACTAACTTGCAATATTCCATCTCAAACTTCTTCAACATCTCTCTTATGCACTTGACTTATGAAATGAATATACCTTTTTCATATTGAGTGATTTTTAACCTAGAAATAATGATATATCTCCAATAATATACATCTCAAACTCTTTCTTCATCGCCTCTATAAATCCTTTAGCTTTTTCTCATTATTTCCATGTCATCCACGTATATAACTACTATCAACTAATGATCATCTTCTAACTTTATGTATAGACTACTATCTATAACTCCTCATTTGAATCCTTGATCCAATGGATACCTATCTAACTTGGAATACCAAGCTCTAGGAGCTTACTTTAGACCATAAAGAGCCTTTTTCAACCTGTAAACATAATCCTTGTCACCTGATAGTGAGAACCCCTTAGGTTTCTCTATGTACATCTCCTCTTCTAAATTTAAATTTAAAATGGAAAATTTGACATCCATATGGTATACCTTGAACCCTTTGAATCCTGTATATGCTAAAAACAATCTAATGGCATCCAATATTTATACTAGTGTAAATGTCTCCTCAAAGTCTATCCCTTAAACTTGTACATATCCCTTACATATCAATCTAGCCTTGTTCCTAGTGACTTCTTCATCTTCATTCAACTTATTTCTAGACACCCATTTTGTCCCAATGACATTCTTGTCTTTAGGCCTAGGAACTAGTTCCCAAGTCTCATTCTTATCTATTTGGTCTAACTCCTCATTTATAGCACCTATCCAAAATTTGTCTTTTCTTTCTTGTATAAGAATCTTAGGTTCAATCGTAGATAATAGAGTAACATTATATTGATTTAGATTACTTATGAGTCTCTTCCTTGTTTGCATACTTGCATTCTTATTACCAATGATTTGAGATTTATGATAATAAATTTGAATCTATCTTGAGGGACCTTTTGAGTCCTATCTCTCCTCAAATTCTTCTTCTTCCTCATCAACCGCTATAGTTTCCTCTTCATTCTTGAAATCCAAATTCTCTAAAGTATCCTTTGACTATGAGTGTAATTTCCTTGTCTCATCAATCTTCACATTGGTGCTATCCAATATATTATGTAACCTTTTATTATAACTTATATAGGCTGAGATCATTGATGATTATCCTAATAATATACCTTTATTAGATCTAGAATCAAAATTTCCTAAATCTTCATCATCTCTTTTGATGAAACATTTTCTCCCAAACACTCTAAAGTGTTCCACATTAATAGGTTTACCTTTCCACAGTTTATAAGGAGTCTTGTTACCATTAGTGATTATCTATCCTATATTTAAAATATATACTAAAATTATTAATACCTCTCTCCAATATCCATCAGATAATATAGACTCATTTATCATAGTTCTACCCATCTCTTGAATTATCCTATTCTTTATTTCCACTACCCAATTCTATTGAGGTGTTATAGATAATGAGAATTGTCTCCTTATTCTATGAACCTCACACAAGTCATCAAACTCATTGGAAAAAAATACCCTCCTATGTTAGATCTTAGACACTTTATTTTCCCATTCTTCTCATTCTCAACAAGATCCTTGAATGCCTTGAACTTGTCAAGATATTCTAAATTTTCTCTCAAGAATGCTACACAAGTCATTCTTGTGTATTCATTTATGATTAGAATTAATTAATTATCTCATTTAATGCTTTGAATTATTTTATGCCGACAAATATTAGTATGTAATAACTCAAAGGGTCTAGTAGTAGAGTACTCCTTGGACTTGAAACTTCTTCTAGTTTGCTTATCGTGTTGACATGATTTACAAAGTATGTTTGTAGGTTTGGTGATCTTAGGAATGTTATTAACATACTTATTAGTGCTTATCATGACTATATTTTCAAAGTTTAGATGAACTAAACTTCTATGCCATAGTCAAATTTCATCCATATTTCTCATAAAGCATCTCTCCTTTTTGATCTCATTCAATACATATAGATTGATCTCAATCCTATTACCATTGAAAATTAGCCTTCCTAATTTGGCTCTCCTTATCTCACATCCTTTATCATGAAAGGTTATTGTGTCTCATTGATTGCACATTTGACTTACACTAAATAGGTTATGTTTCAAACCTTCCACATACAACACATTTTGTGTCTTGGTATTCCCATTATCCAAACTAAATATACCCTTGCAAACTATATTGGTAGTTGTGTTTTCTCCAAACCTCATTGTTCCTATAGCATTCTTCTTTAATGAGATGAATTTGTTTTTACCTCCTATCATGTGGTTTAAGTATCTGATATCTATATACCATTTCATGCCTTCATCTTGAATGTGAAAGGTAGTCTAAGCTAGCATATAATCCACTTTAGTCTCCTATTCTTCCTTAGCAAATAGTCCATCTTGACTCTTGGTCTCAATATGATTATTCCTAACTTCCTTTGGATTCCATACCAATTTTTAACATTCTAATGCAATCTATGAGCTTCATATGTCTTTTTTAATATTGAGGTCCTTATAAATCCATTGGAACAAAATATTGTAATGTGTCCCATATTATGACTCAACTTATCCCGTATTGAATTGGGTTATTTGATTGGTCTTTTCATGTTGATACTTTTATCTTCTTCTAACTTCTCATGCTCTTTCTCAAGCTTTCTCATCTTGTCTATGAGCTTCTCATGCTCAACCTTCTACGAATCTAGCTCTATCTTCAATTGGTCATACTCAACTTTTTTTGGCCTAAACCTTATGTTGATACATTCTAATTGACTCTTAACATCATTGATAGTCTCATTTTGATGCTTGAAATCATCAAGGGCACTTATGAGCTTAGCTTCAAGTTCTACTTTAGCTTCTCCTTATTCAATGTCATAGTAGGCTTCTTCATCATATATGTTGTCTTCTTCTTTTTGATCATTAGACATCTTGTGCTTCATATGATCACCTTCAAGCTATTATACTTGATTCAAAGGACTAGGATCTAATAAAAATTTTTGGAAACAAAATTATTGAGAGGGGAGTGAATCAGTCTCTTAAAAATTTATTTTACATGTACTTTATCATTCCTAGAACCATAAAATCAATACAAATATATATCAATGCATAAAGAGTTATTCACATGATCATAAAATAAAAACACACATATGAGTGGGAAAACCTAAATGGGAATAACAAATATTGATACATACAAATGGAATATAGTCATATAATTCAAAATATCACAATTTTGTGAATTACCAACTCCACATGGAACACCAACCCCAACTATCCAAACACTAATCCAGTTAGGCTTTATAAAGCACCAAATTACAAGGAGGAACCAACCCCTTAGATGAATTAGAACCAAATAAATCACCTTTATAAAAACTTATCTCCAAAACAACTTATGATGACCACCTCTTCATCTCTTCACATTCTTATCCCCCTCAAACTACCTTCTAGGTCTCTTCGCTCAACTAGGTATATTCAAGATAAATCAGGTCATATGACCTTGATAATCATCTAAAATACCAATATTATATATTAATTATAGTTTATATACACCCATATTATGCTCTAAAATACCTCATTTAAATCTTCAAAATTCTATTTACTTCACTTTCATTCTCACACTCTAACTAGATAATTAGGTCGATTAGGCCTTATTCTTATACTAGGCTCTTGGATATATACATCTTGGTCAATAATTTACACTTGAAAAATTAAATTTTACACAAAATATTCCTTATTAAATTCCATGGACATTATTAAATCATTAAATTAGGTTGGCCATATCTCAAATGGACCAAATCATTCTTTAGGCCTTATGGAGACCTAATTCAATAAGGCCTTCATTAGTACACATTACCATTTGATCTTATTGAAACACTTTAAATTTTTTTAAAATTAATATGAAAATAAAATATATCCATAATAATCTCATATTATTCCATGAAACCTTTTATATCCAATCAGCACTTGAATTACACCATTAATACTATTTACATTAGGCCTTTACACACACATAAAGGTCTATCTTGAACAAATGAAGATAACACAATGTTTATTCAAAAAAAGAAAATAAAACATATAAAAATAACCTAAAATACCTAAAAAAAATTAATAAATAACATTATAATTAATTACATAGGGCAAAAGGTCTCAAACCCTTCTCTGTAAATAGCCCACTCAGAATCACTAGTTTTTCTCAAAGACCAGTCATGGTGACAATGATATTCAACACATGTATGATGAATTTAAGAGACTTATAATTAATGTATATTATATTATTATATAATTATAAAATATAAATATAACATGTTAAAATGATAAATATTGGTCTTACAGATGAATCTCATGACCTTACATCTCACTATCTCATCTGCACTAGAAAGGTCAACTTGTGAGCAAAATTTTCACTATAATCACTAACCTCAAAAAATTATATCAAACAAAAAAATGTATTAGAATTCATGAAAAATTTCTCCAATCACTTGTATTCATCCCTATTTCATGATAACACATTCCTAATCATCTTCTCACTGTTGCTTGGGTTTTTCAATATTTCCACCATTAGGTTTGTTAGTGATTGGCTAACTTAGATGACTAGTTTGGCACACTTGATAAATATAAAAATAAATAAATAACTAATGAAATAAATTATGATTCTAAAGCTTAAAAAATTCATCAATTTTCAAATTTTGACTTGGTTTACTCAAACTGCTACAACACATGTTTGAGAAATGTGCACTTTCTTGTAGGGTTTATTCACACACCTAGAGGTGCCTAAAAGAGTATAAAATAACATACAATAGATTGTATAGTAATTTTATATGATTATGGGATTTTTTTAACAACATATTCAACATCAGGTCCTTATTAGGGTTCCAAGAGGGTTTAAACCTATTTCTATTCTTAACAATCATTCATAAAGCATAACCCCTTAATCTTGAAACAAATTCATATAATTTTGATCGAGGACCCTTACTAATCTACCATGAATATATTATGTTCCCATGTAGATGTTTTACAATATAATGAACACAAGAAAAACCTTCTCAGGTAGAGAACCCTTCATTTTGTGCACTCAAGAGACCTTAGAACACATTTTCATGCCTTATCCTTCCAAATTTGACCTAAAACTTCATGATAAAACTTGAAAAAATATACCTTACATCTTAAAATGCTTATATGAGCTCATAAACCTTGAATTATTATCATGATACCTCATTAGGACACACTCTCTCTCTTTACTTACTTAGACCTTAACCTAAAAGTTACATTAGACCTTGAAATTGACCTGTATGCCTCCTTCCATGTGCTCTCCACCACTCTCACATACTAAAGAAACCTCATAAATGATTAAAAACTATCATACATCCTTCATGTGTATTTAAAATAGACCATGATTCTTCATTAGGCCAATTAGGGTCTATAACTAATCTAGTTGTAGACTTGGACTGAAGTACTTACCCCTATAGGCTTCACCTTAAAACTCACTGAGTGATCCAATGACTCATATTCACTCAAGAAACCTTATACAACCTTTCATGCCTCTATGAATTAATATTAATAATCCATCATGCTACTTCATGCCCAATATTATGCATCCTTATTCACATACCTTCTCAAGACACTACAAGACTCAAACACTTGATAATTTTAAAAATAAGGACCTTCCATGTTGACCTTCACATCACACTTGAAATCATAAGGACATATACCAAACATATTTTACACTCTCAAAATGACTAAAATATTGATCAATATTCACTCTCATAGCTACACTCTTTAAGGACCTCATGAAGACCTTCTTAAGATAATTTGACATCAATGACAATGTTAATGCAAAACCTCAATAAAAGGAATAATTCTCAATAGGAAATACATTCTATGGATCCATGGAGAATAGGAAGATAGAGATCACATCTAAACATCTAAATATTGAGACCTTAATGCACTCCTTATTATTGGGGGAGGATACTACATTAATAAGTAAATAAATAGTGGTGACAAAGGTGAAGGTATATATAAAAGTGCTTATTTAGTTAGAAACTTTGGTAAGGAATCCAAGGAATAAAATTATTGAGGCACAACTAGTTTTCCTAATTTAAGGGAATATATAGAGGAAGGCCCTTAAGTTAGGGGCTAGGAGTATAAATTAATCCATCCTAATAGAGGCTACTTACAACCCCATAGATTCCATAATACATAGATTTTGGACAAAAAAATGGGATTGATGACCACTATACTATACCAATAATTTCAGTGTTGTTTATATAGATGGAAAGTTGGGGTTTAGGATTTAAACCATGAAAAAAAGAGGTTGATGAGGATGATGGGGTCCTTGGTGATGGACATGATAAAGGGGTAATCTTTTATTATCTAGCACATTCATGTAATAAGATTAATTTCTAAGATAATTATATTTCCATCATTTATAAGTATTCATACTATAAAATAAGGTAGTGATATAGATAGAGAGTGATTTGGTATATAAATATCCTATGCATGCTTTTTGTGTTAGTTTTTACAGATAAGAACTAGGTGGTACTCATGATTGAGTCCATGCACCATGAGATAATGGATGATGTGCTTAAACAACATGAACTATCATGATGCATGATATACCAATAACATTAATTAGGGTTAATATTAAATCATTTAAGCTTATAGGAGAGCTTGTGTGGATTTATAGAGATGAAGAAAAGACCTGGGTACTTTCACATCTATCATGGTTGTCATGGGATAGGATGTTACACTGATGTAATAAATCATAGATACACAACATGATTTAATAATGGAGTAGGTAGCACACATGGAAACCATAACTTCTTAGATAGATATACAACATGGAAAAAGAACATAAATTTTGGAGTTATATAGGCTAATATTTTTAACATAAGGAGAGGCATATGGATTGTGTTTTAGGGATAAATTCCTAGCTTTATCCTTTAGAGAGGATATATATGTTGTGTCATAACATAGTAAAGAAGTGGTATGTGGTCAACTAACAATAATTTCCATTAAGGGGATATTATGAATAAAATGCGTGAAAGTAAGGAGGATAAATATATGACATAAGGGTGATGTGAAAATCCTTGATGGAGATAAGAAACTCTAATAAGGTCAGTAAGACTAAGAGATTTTAACATCAATGGCTTAAGAACCCTACCTAGTAAGTTTAAATATTGGTCTAATAAGTGAAGTATATAGATAATCACATGAAGGATATATAATGAAATGAAAAAGTTATTATCTTTCCTTGATGTATTATGTGTTCCTTAGGACATTAAAAAATCCATCAATAAACTACTAGGATTTGGTACTTTTATGAAAATCTAGGTGATATTAATGATAGAGATGGGGCTTGTTATTCTAGTTTACTAGCATATCACACTCTAATAGACCTATAGATCTAATGTGAGACCAACTATGAAGTTTGAGATTAAACTATTCTAGGGTCATGCCAATGATTTAATCATGTATTTTATGTTATTTTAATTTTGATTTTTTTCCAGATATCTTTGGCTTTTTAATTTTTTGTATTTTTCTTATTTTCCTTCTCCATAGGCATTTCAAGGTTGACAACATGTTTTTATTTTGACTAAAAAAATAGATATTACACCTAGTTGTTAAAGATGAGAATATATAAAAAAATATTCTTAGATAATTATAGACCTACACTTTAGAAGAGATTATGATCTTATCTCCAACCTAAGTGCACCTTACACAAAATAAATGGAGTAAAAAATGAGGACTATGAGTAGTCCATTAAACGGAATATGAAATAATGGTGTTATTATAGTAATTAAATACAAGAGAGTGAGTTTTGATTTAGGAGATATTATAAATAAAGGGATAAGTAAATACATGTGAATTTACATCAAATCACATAATAAATACATGAGTATGTGAGAAATCCCATGAGGGCTAGTGAAAATTGAATAAGCAAATGGTAATATCATTATGTTAATAAGGTAAACATGTGATAGGTATAACACAATAAATTATAGAGTTAAAACCCAAGATGGGAGAGGAAAAATATGAGAGTTAAACCCAAGAAGGGAAACATGAAAAGTAAATCACCAAGGTATCCATTAAATTAATTAGGCTAGATAAACCCAAAATAGAAGTGTAGACAGTTAAGTTTATTACAAGGCTTATTATTATAATTATTTTCCACCTATGGGTCATTAGTATAAATGATGTATTTATTGGTGCCTTGTGTTTCCTCTTATCATTTCCTATTAGAGTGGATCTATTCTTCTGTATTTCATATATCTCTCTCTATACTATGTTTTCCTATGCTTGGGAATCAAATTTATCTCTTCCTCTACTATTTTTGGCTTCTAATAATTTTTGTAATTACCAATTTCAAAATGTAAGAAAATGTTAAAATTTATTTTCATGGTTTGTTTAGAAATTGTTCCCTTTTTGTTTGTTATGTGGGCATATTTGTTAACATTTATTTATTTTATTTTTTCTATTTGTGCACCAATGGTTCATAATTAAATTTTTTAAAAGTATATAGACACACACACAAACACACAAAGACACACACACACACACACACACACACACATGTATGTATGTATGTATGTATGTTATTTTATTTTTTCTATTTGTGCACCAATAGGTTCATAATTAAATTTTTTAAAAGTATATAGATATACACACACATATATACATACATACATACATACATACATATATATACATACATACATACATACATACATACATACATATATATATATATATATATATATATATATATATGTATATATATGTGTGTGTGTGTATATCTATATATAATATATATATATATATATATATATATATATATATATACATATACATACATACATACATACATACATATATATATATATATATATACATACATACATACATACATATATATATGTATGTATATATATATATATAATACATATATATACATACGTACATACATACTTACATATATACACACACACACACACACATACATATATATGTGTGTGTGTGTGTGTGTGTGTGTGTGTGTGTGTGTGTGTGTGTCTATATATATATATATATATATAGACACACACACACATATATGTATGTATACATACATACATACACACACATATATGTATATGTATATGTGTGTGTGTGTATATACACACACACACACATACATACGTACATACACATACATACATACATATGTATATATATGCATA
>JARHVA010003806.1:1552500-1730000 GCA_037957365.1 Torreya grandis | reverse complement strand
TTATGGTTTATTATTACTTAAGTTATTTACTATAAGTTTGATTGGTGATGTCTTAGCTTGGTTTCATGATTTACCTAGTGGATCCTTGTATAATTTCATCATGATACTAAATTTTTTTTGGATCCTTGTAAATTAACTCCCATATCCCATTTGTGTTTACCTTGTCCTGTGCCTGGACCATCCATATAGTCCTAACACCTACCATCATTATCTATATGGTCATGCCCCTTTGTTTATGTCCCCATTTTTATTGAATGGGTTCATTTACCCCTTTCCTCCTTTCCCAATTCAATTTATTTTAACTTAGCATGTACATGATTCTCATAAAATTTTGAATTCACTAATAAATAGATAAGTGATTAGCTTAATTTAACAATCAATCATTATCAAATACACTTGATAATTTATTGATTTTGAGATTATATTATATTTTGAGGTACTTTTAACCCACTTATTAAAGTGAGGCATTCCTCAAAATCAAACCATCAACATTTAATATTTATAAATTTAGCTCATTGTAAGAATATAAGAGTTGAGGTACATATCTAGGGAGAGAGATAATAAGATTGTGAATATATATATATATATATATATATATATATGTATATATATATATATATGTATATATATATAGTCATGGTCATGATTGTATATTCTCAATAGAACTATAAAATATTTGTAGGTCTACAAACTCTCTTTGTGTGTGTGTGTGTGTGTGTGTGTGTGTGTGTGTGTGTGTGTGTCTCTACACACACACACATACACATACACACAATTTATAGACCTATAAATATTTTATAGTTCTATGGAGACCATATAATCATGACCATGACCATATAGTCATTATTATGGATATGTGTGTGTGTGTGTGTGTGTGTGTGTGTGTGTGTGTAGACACACACACACACACACACAATTTGTATACCTATAAATATTTTATAGTTCTATGGAGACCATATAATCATGCCCATGACCATATAGTCATTACCATGGCTATATGAATAATCCTATAAACCTACTCTGTTTAATCTTTAATTTCAAGGTGACAAGTTAGAAAATATTTTATTTTAACTTTTAGGTTTAGATTATTGTGATAGATTTATGATAATATGTAAAAAATATAAAGTCCTTCTATGCCCCTCTATTTTATTACATGTATGATTGAGTAATCAATTAGGCATAATTTACTATGTTTTATAGTTTTCATACTTAATTTGAGGTAATCATACTTATATGCATATATTTACTCCTAATAGGACTTTAAATTGAAGTGATCCATCTTTTTGCATGTTGCTAGGTCTAAAATTTTGAAAATTTCATGCGTGAAACCTAAACCTAGGTAATTTAGTTTTTATTTAAAAAAATAAAACCATTGTGTGTTTGGTTTTATATGGTGTATTTGTATTCATTTTTAATCTAATTTTATGATACTAAAATTAGAAAAACTTAATTATAAGTTCCAAGATTAATAAAAGTAAATAATTAATATTGAAAAACCCCTTGTTATATTTAAGCTAGGATTAAAGAATAAAATGGAATCTTAAATTATAAATATACATTTTAAATATAATATGTTTCATAATTTGAAATTAGGCATGTATTTGAAATATGTTGTAACTCATTATTTGAATCTAAATGATAATAAGGTATCTTTGAATGATTATGTGCTTCCTTATATGAATGAAATCCTTAAAAATACATTTTTGAATGATAATGTGCAAAACAATTTTGATTATGATAGATATTTAATGCTAAAATAAGTGGTAGTATTAAAAATAAAAAAATTTAAATTTATAAAAATGTTAGGAATTTCATTAGTGAAATAAATGAAAACTTAGTGTCCAATTTAAGAATTTCCTCTTAGAAAATCCACAAGAAATTACAAATATGATGAATATACTAAAAATTGTTGCATATAAAGGTTGCATCATGATGTGCTCATTTAAAAATAATATTATATTCTTCCAATTTTAAAATAATATCATCATCCACATTTTTTGAAATCATATTATAATCCTCCCTTTTTTACAATCATCTTCCATTCTCCCATTCCACAATTATCTCTTAATCCTCCCATTTGTTAATAACAATTGAAATATTCAATACCACCCATATTTATTGTGATTTATGTCATTATTCCATCTATAAATATTATGGTAACACCACATATAGTTATATTTTAACATTCTATTTCATCCCACCAAATCCCATATTCCTAATCATTTCAAAAATTTATTTATTCTTCTATCAGCACTTCTTTTCCAATAGGTCACCCATTCAAAATCATCAAAGGACAAGAATGATGCACACTCTTTATTGGGATTATTTATTTTAATCTATAATATTGTTTCCCTAGTTGTGAACCTAGGAAAACAAGACTTCCAATGTGATATAACACTAGCATATAACAAAATAAAAGGTTCTCACACACTCACGCAAAACATGTAGATTAAGACTAGTTTTAGTTGGTTTTATCATGTGAGGGTGTATTCATCTACTTTCTTAAGCTAGGGATATAGAATAAGAACTTAGTCCTAAATTCATCCTTTGTTATTTATCTAAACCAAATTATTTATTCATCACTTAAAGAATAAAATAAAAAGAAGTTAGCATAAATTGATAACAAATAATATCAACTCCATTATAACCATAGACATATGAACACAAAAATTTCATCAACATACAATTTTTCCCATTACATTCATAAGATTATGTCAAGATTATAGTGATTCCATAATTATAATGATAAAAAAATCATTAAAAACAACACTAAGTAGAATAAGGGGGTATTTATACTTTGTCTACCCCAACCATTGAATTACAAAAGTAAATACAAACAAGATGACTCACCAATGATCATTAATAGAATTGAGTTGTGGAAAGCCATTTAAAATAAATTCCTAAGGACCTTAGCCTAACTACCCATATATTTTCTATCTATGTTGGATCCTCATCACCAAGTGCCTATCTTCATGTGGTCAATGTTAGATTCATGCTTGACTTAAGTCTTTTCCAATATTCCTATGAACTAATCCATAATTATCTCTGCTTTTTAAACTTTACCTAAGTCTTCCACTGATATCTAAGTCCCACATTTTTATGTTCTTTATGTATCATGATTCTTTAATCTATGGGAATTTACTCTTCCACACCATTTTCTTCTATGCCATGGTCTTTCATGGTGTGTCTCTCCCATGCTGCTTGTCATCAAAAAGTACTTATCCAAAAATGTCTTTAAAATTGGGGGCCCAACATCACCCCAAACTAAGTCAATAGTCTATCCTAGAATATGCATCTTCTTTAGGTCCCTCTACCAAAAACTCAAGACTTGACTATTCAATCTACCTCTTCACTACCTCCTAATGGTTTAGTGCATTTTGGAGTTTGGACATGATTTATTCAACTACCTCTTTAAGCTTCTTTATCTCCTCTGGTTGTTCTAAATAGTCACTTGATTGAATTATTACCTACTCAAGTGATGTATAAGCATCCTTATGAATGTCTTCTAGTGAGGTGACCTCTATCAAAACTTGTCCTTAGAACACCAAAAAACTAACATTTAACTCTTATCAGTGAACACTTATTTTGTTCTCTATAGCCTCCACATATTTAGATTCTTTAGTGTACTCAATTTGATATTTTATTATTAATGCATTTTCAACCAAATTCTAGCATTGAAGCACCTCTACTTGAATTCATGCTTCTAATTTTTTTTGGGTCATGCTAGTTTAGTGAAAACCCCATCAATGATGGGAACCATATTGCCAAAGCTATTCAAAAATCTCTTATAGACCTTTATTGCCTTGTTTTTTTAATTTTGTCATAAATAATGTTGTTTATGCTCTCCCTAAGCTCTGAATGACTTGGGTGACCCAAAAATAACCTCTCAAGTATTTCCAATTTATTTTCTTGCATTTGGCTTATGGGTAGGATCTTGTTTCTCCCTCACAAGTTCTCTAAGGGTCTGTTGACTTAGGGTTTCATCTCCCAACATAGTACCAACCCCATTATATGGTGGGGTATGTAAATTGGGTAAGTGATACTAGGATTTATAAGGGCATGAATGGTTAGCTTCTCAGATCCTAATTAAAACTCAATTCAAGTCTTATTAAACATTAGAATATACTAAGCAGTATATGGATGGAGTCACTATACAAAGAAATAGACACTTGTATAGTAAGTTGGTAGATATGAACCTAATTGATGTGATTGTGACCTTATGTTGATGTGATTTTACCCTTGTGTAGCCACACTTGGAACCATGTAGTGCATATTAAATTTAAATATTTTTTTCAACCCCACTTATCATAAAATTTATTTATAAATGTTGAGTGCTCCTCACTATAAGTTTGTGTCACATACCAATGCTTGAGAGATAGAAGGGGCATGAAAACTCTACATACACTTGTACTTTAATTTTTGGATTCATACTTAATTTCTCACAAGTATTGGTATATCGATGGAAACTTTGGCAGAAGCTACACATACCCGTGTTAGTTTTAGAGATAGGATGAGCCATTAGTACTACTTACATTTTCTTTGATTTACATGTGTGATTTTAGACTAAAACTATTTATTTGTATTATCACATCAAAATAAGTCCAAAATTATCATGTTGTTTTCACATCCCTTTAGCCTAATATGTGTTACTTTGTGCATTTTATGTCACACTTTTTACCTTAGATTTCTATTATAAAATTATTTGTGTGTGACTTGTTTAAATGGGGAATTGTTATGTTACCCATTTCATCTCAAACATCTGACTTGGATTTTTGAGTCCAAAACCATTTATCATGACATTTTTTTGAAGGAACATTATTATGTTGCTTAAATTAGCTCAAATCTCTTATTTATTTTGAAACCACATTTAAAACCATTGTTATACCTCTCTTGTTTAAAATGTGAAGTTACACTACCTATTTTTATCTATCCCTTTTGCCTTAGAACATTCGAGTCTTTTCACATTAAATCTAAAACTCAACATTTTAAAGTGAAAATCTTAAACTAATTAGGTTTACACCAAATCCTTGTCTAATTTGGGCTTAGGTTATCTTCCTTTTGTGTTTAGATTATATTACCTAGGTTGATTTCCTATTTGATCTAAAAGACCCCTTGCCTATACCTATCAATTGTAATTTGTCTTTTACCTTGTTTGAGAGTTCTTTGAGCCAAGTTGTTGCCATGTGAATTGTTTAAAGTTTGTTTGTGTCAAATTAGGAATGTCATAGTTCCATTTTCCAATAGTATCTTGTGAATCAAGTATCAAGTCTTTATGAGCCAATTATTGAGTGTCACCCAACCCAATTGCCTTATTTTAGTTTGTTTTCAAGTTCTTGTTTGAGTTCTTTATTTCTAAGTCTAGCCTTATTTTTCATGCTAGTAATTATAACTATCTTTGGGAAAATCATTGCTATTCTTTGATCCTAGTTCGTAATTATTCTATTTTGTCTAGACACTTTTGTCACTGACTATAATTGCCTTTGGGAAAATCAATACCTTATCCATCAACAAGTTTTGAGATTTTGTGTTACTTTTACCATTGATTATAACTACCTTTGGGTAAATGGATATCATTTATTAGATCAATTTTGAGTTTGTTTTATTCTACCTTTTCATAGTTTAGTTATTTTAACCTTTGTACCTTTTTTATAGAGTCAAAGGTTATTTGTTTTTAAACCTCAGTTGTTTATTACCTTTGAACCCTTTATTTTTCATGAAACCTATCTATAGATCCAAACATGCCTCATTACACATGTAGCAAGACCATGTATAATCCAAACTATGAGAACTTTGTGCCAATGGCCATTTTATTCATGAGTCATATGACAATATATCTTATGAGATGGATCCCTATCCATATTATAACATTCCATATATTGAACAAAGGCATGACCCATTAGTGTAGTATTTAGTGACCGCACCTCTTTATCCAAGCCAAGAACTAGAGCAAACAACATAATACCTTACTCAAACAATGCCTAACACTGAACAAAGCTACAATGAGAGTCCTATTATGTCATGATACCAATGTAAACAAGCTATGATCTGTCCTTATTTGAATGTCATTTGTTAGAGAAAAAAGATGAAGTTCTCATTAGAGCTATCAAAGTAGAAGCTAAGTTTTCTCTAGACTTCCCATATAAAAGTCTAAGTAATTTTATTAGAACCCTTAGTAATGTGCCTCAAATTCAACCATTCAAACATTAATAAACTATTTATAGTCAAGCTTTAGTCTAAATACTATAGTGAAACCAAATTATGCTTATAAAAGGGAAAGTACCTATGGATGAATAAATGTAATAGGTATATAAAGTTTACCAAAACTATCTCAACCTAGATTATAATCTTAACATAAGGGCTATTTATAACACACCTCTTATTGAGATAGCTCTATCAATAGGGTAAAAAATATATGCCTCAGGCTATGCAACTAAAATGTAGACCCATTTATCCAAATTACATTGGTTGGTAACATGTATAATGTCCCTATTTTTATGGAAGAGATTACCGATCAAATGGAAGAACTCAATAAAAACCTTATGGATAGTATGCAAGAGCATTATAATTTAAACCAAAGTGAGTCTAATTTACTATCAAGAAATACACAATAGATTCCTCTAAATAATTTCATGTGTAAATTGAAATAATAAGGGATAGGTATGTCTATTTATAAAAATCAACAAATAACCTCCACTCCTTAACCATTTTCTTCCTCAAGTGTGCAATAGGGGGTAACAAACCAACAAAAAACTAACTTACCACCACAACAAGTGTAGAACACTAAACCATCTCAATAGGTGATAATGAATGTTCTATGATAATAAGCACATACCAATACACCTTATCAATCACAAATGTTGCCTAACCAACAACGTGTTCCTGTTGATGTTTAAAATTTTGCTTGTTTTAACACTAATAATGGGAAGTTTCAAGATGTGGGACTTGTGACTTGAAACAACCTCCAAATTTTTAAGAAGCTGGTCTCTTCTTTATATCAAGTGTATACTAGGAAAAGGGATAGGAATTTTAACAAAAACACAAATGCAAGAAAGAAAATCTAACTATGGTGATGCACTTGAATGTAATTCGACCTTAATCTTGAGCACAGTGAGACTATATGTAAGATTCATTTACATTTAAGAGAAAACAAGTGCATGATCAATGTAAAAGATGGAAACAATAGAAATAAAGGCTCACGTCATAGACTAATTTTGTAGTGATACAAAAAATATCAACAAAGGCATAGGATTCAATCTTCTCATTAATTCTCTAGTCACATAAGAGGCACAAAAACACGCACAGTTACATAAACCTTCCAACTTAAGAAGATAGAATAAAGGCAAATGATATTCCTAGTCATAGCTCTAGAAAGTCTAAACTCTTATCAATAATTCTCTCAAAAAATTCTCTCTAGTCCTCCTCTAGTGATCTCTGCACCCTTATTTATAGCCTTGGATTCACTCCAGATTGTCTGCTTGCTCCCAATCTAACAGCCTAATTGAAATCTAATAGAATTGGAAGTGTCTAACAGAAGATATTTCATAGATTCTAAAACACTTTTTCTTCTGGTAGTTCATTGGCTGAAACAAATCGTAGGACACTCCCTTCTCTTAAACAGAAGATGACACTTAGCCAATTATTTGAAAACCTTCTTATTACTTAGGAGACACTAAAAAATGACACTTGGCAAGTTTTGCAGCACCTATCGAAGACACACAACACTTTCTACGTAATTTATACTTCTTTTGTGTCTTTGCTTATGAGTGTTCCCCCTTTGACACCTATCATAATCCGCTTCCTCAAAACCTTACAACTTAACAAAAATAAAATCCACATAAATTCTTACCTGAGTAAATTTAAAAGGAGCATAGGGACAGGTGGCAATCTCCGCTACTTCATTAAAAGACACATGGCAATCTTTGCTTTACTTATCTGGGGTTACGTGGTGGTTCCACTTCTTTTAGCTACCCTTTTAGAAACTTGTAGAAGGTGACACATGGTGGTCTCCACTTTACTCTATTTATACCATAGAAACAATCAGGTCTCATTTCATATTTACATAGACAATGACACTTGGCAACTTCTACTTGCTTCAGAAACAACACTTAAGATCCACCACAGTCTTTTTTATATCAGTGAAGCAAAATGAAGATAATTCAGATCTTGACACGTGGTGGCTTTTGCTCTCTTCTGCTAAGATACATGGCATCTTCCATCATTTTTTAGAAAAGCAAAATTGAGACCTTCCATGATTTCCACTTGGCACTTTCCACCTGATCCTGATACTTAGCTTTTGAAACCTTCCACTGAAAAAAGATTTAGAATGTGGATGCCGATATGAAACACTTGAAACGTAGACGCCGATATGAAATGTGGATGCTGACACTTCTCATGCTCCACTGAGTTGCTATGAGGTACATGGCAATCTCTACAGCCTTACTAAAATTATGAAAAATGCCTCGAACGATGAAACTTGGCAGCTTCTGCTTGACTTCGACACTTAGACAAAAATGAATCAAAAGGAAAATTAGCACCTGTGCTCTATTTCAAAACTTTGCCATCTTGGACCAAAGCATGCAAAAACAAAATTTTGTAGTGTGCAACTAAAAAATAGAATGAAACATAGAGTAAATCTTTACTCTACAGTTATTGGTGACCCTAAGGACTTTTGAGCCTTCTAAAAAAGAAACCACAACTCCTGCTAGATAAAAATTTCAAAATTATAGCTTCAACAATGCTATTTAGTAGGTGGACCACTCATCATCAGATAAACCTTGCTTATTCTATAATTCATTAAAGGCTAAATCAAGGTTAATAATATCTTTGTGTGAAAAATTATAGAAAATTTGAATTATAGCCTTCAATTTGAATTCAAGCTAGGAAATAGGAACCAAGACAGCTTCTACTTCAGGGACTGATGAATCATCCCTTAGATCCTAGAAAACTATCTGATCATTCTGTTTGGCCAATAATAAAGGTTCAATTTCATCTACCATCATCACGGTGTTGTCATCAAGAAATGGAGAAGGAAGAACTAATTGTACTAGATCTTCAACATGCTATTTCATTTCATTGATTCCTTCCTTCATGACATCTAGAAGCTCTCTACAACTGATGGCTGTAGAATTATAACTAAGAACTTCATTTACTCACTTAGCAGTGACCATTCTATTCTTAATTCTTGCTGCTAACAACATTGCATTCATTACATCATAAAGCTTTTGCAATAATGTTTCTACGTCCATTACTCTCTTAGAGACTGTAGCTAGAGTGTTTACAACTGAACTCTCCACCTTTACACACAATTTATATGCATTAAGCAAGAAGGTGAGAGAAGGCCTGAGCTGAATAATCTTCAAAGAGATTCTCTTCCACATGGATTCATATAGCTCCTTCACCAGACTTAACACTCTGACATTCTTTGGCCTATTGGCTAGCTCTAGTGTCAATTGTGCCACTCTCTATTACTCTACTTGAAATTGGGATTTTATATCCATAGTATTATTCTATTTACTTATCAGCTTTTGTTGCAATTGGGTAACCTATAACAGGTGTTCCTCACATTTTTCTTGCAACACTACTTTTTTGTGCCTTAGGGTTATCACCACATCCTTTACCTACGTTATCCCTGCCTTTAAGGAATAATTTTTGGCCTAGACTACCTGGTGAGTCTGAAGAGAAATAGTATCTTGCAACTATTTATTTAGATTCTCTATCTCATTATCTTTTCTATTGATCTCTATGGTCAAACTATTACAGTTTGCCTTTTCCCTGGCTAAATTAACCTCCATCTTTTGAAGCCTCCTTGATGTCTTCAAGTAGTCTTCAGCCACTGCAAAAGTGAATTCGGTTAGCAACTCAATTTTGTCTTGTGGCCTGAAGAGGGACATGTCAATGGCCACTAGATTCATCGTGTAATCCTCTAGCTACATCTACTCAATTGGATTTATTACATTTGGTGACAAATGAGTCACCATCAATTGCTACTAGATGGGGTCAAATTGTGACCATAGATGGGGTCTAGCCAATGCCTTATTTTCTTTGATCTTCTTTTTCTCTCTTCGGGCTTCCCTTGCCCTCCTAGTAGTATCCACTTGGGTCTAGAAGGTAGAAAGAGAGGAAATGTGCCCACCCATAAAAGGATGTCCCTGTGGTAAACCATATTGAATAGCCAATTGTTGGCTATGGGAAATCTAAGGGGAAATTTTCTTGGGAACAGAGGGGGAGAAATGAGGTAATGTTAAAACCTGAGGTGGCACAGATGGGGTGAAGTGAGAAATGGGAACAACAGAAGTGGTAGGGGATGTCATTTGGCTAGATGAAATCATCATGGCAACAAGAGAAGAAATAGACTGATAAGGAGGAAGAATAATACTTACCTGAGGAGTAATTATAGTACTCTATAATTGGCACTATGGGGTGTCTGTCTCCTCTTCTGAATCAAAATGAAATTTCACCCTCTTTCATTTCTTGGGTGTCTCTTCTTCTAGCTACATTTCTTTTCCTTTCAATGATGCTTGTGGAGAACTGGGAATAACTATAATCGATACCAATGGGGAAGCTTGTGGTGGTGAAGGCACCACACTCTTCTGCTTTTCCATGATGCTAAGAGATTGGGGCCAAACTGATATAGTTACTATAGCTGTAGTTTTCTTTGAGGCTTATGACTCTTGGCTTGACCCAGCCCTAGCTTCTTGCTCTACACTCGGTGTTAGCAAATTACTTGTCTCTAGGCTAGATACAGGGGATAAATGGTACTCATCCCATAGTTCTTCCCATCTCTCATTTGTGTCTACATTCTCTAAAGAATGGGTTGTTTGACAAATTTCCTGCCTATATTTCCAATATGCCTCTATTTTCTCAGCATCCTAATCTTTATTCTTTAATGTCCTTCTTAAGCCAGAAGTCATTCTGACTTTAGGATCATAATCCCTCTGCTTGACATAAAATGTTTCCCATGTCCTATTTTGTGGAAGGGGCAATTTTGTTAACTCAACATAAAATCTAGGAGCATCTTCTCTAGGATTTTTCCTAGATTCCCAAAAGGGGCAACCCTCACGTGCAATTCTAGTTGCAACCCTGTGAGTCCTTATCCAGGAGGCTATGAAACTGTTTGGGTCATAAACTCATTTGTCTTCTACTAGAAGGTAACCTAAAAAGGCTAGCTTTCTGAGCAACACAACTTCAACATCTCTAGTTTCCAAAACTATGTTGGTTGTCATCCATGGGAGGTCATACATTTTTATTTTACTCTTCCCAGAGCCATAATCATTGTCTACTGCTGACACCTACCTAGTGACCTCTAAGAATGCTAACCTAAGAGTCAAGATCTTAGGTAGCAACATTAGTTTCCCACAAAAACCATGGACTCTTATAATTGTATGGTGAGACCCAAAATAGAAATCACAAGGAATTGGGCAACTGGACAGAAGATTTGAAACACTTGGGAATAATCTATTCATAACTAGTTTGGGGCTGAGATGACAAAAAGTAGGGGTAACAAATAATTCCTAGAATTCATATGGGTCACTAGTCTTTGACAAAATATGTGTCCATGCAGACATAAGAATGGTCCTTTGGAGATCAAAATTTGGGTCATACATATCAAGATACATATGTTGGGTAAAGAGGTCAGATTTATGAAACAACATGAGGTGAAACAAATAAGAAGAGTACCTAAAAACCCCTTTCAATTTGAAATGGTTCAGTTGTTCCACCATTGAGAAAGCAATTTGTTTAGAAAAGTCAAGCCTATACTCTTGAGTTTTGTCTACAGTCTTCAGCCTGAAGAGGATAACCATTTGTTCTGCATAAACTACCATATCATCTTTCATGCCAAAGATGAAAGCCATCATAGATAGTGCATATTGGCTAGCTTATGTGAATTGGGCTCTTGCTATAGGGAGTGTGGGCACCATAGTGTCATCATCACCCATTTGTAATTCAAATCTCAAGAACCTTCACTGAGTGTTGATGTTTGCCCACGTTCTTTGCATTTTAGCAATAGTGGGAAATGTAGCTGTACTATCATGATACATGGATAACATATCCTTGATAGATTGAGGTGTGATTTGCACCATGAATGGACCTCATTGAATGGTGTATGAGGGTGCATGGAACAAGTCTGCACATAATTCGACCAAGTCAGGGCATGGATGCACATTTGGGACAATGAATTATGCTAGTTGTGAAGTCCATATCCTCATGGCAAATGTTTCATATTGCCCTACTCTAGCCCTCTGTAGACACATTTGATGTGCCCCTTCTCTAAGAGTTTTGATACTAGCTCTCTGAAGAACTAGGTCCATGATGCCATCTGCATAATCTTTTATTTTCACTGGGTCACTTGCTTGACTAACTTCAGGCATCTTGGTCTATGGATAGGTCTTCAATGGTTGCGTGGGAGCTAAAGAATATGACTTACTTGCAAAAAAATTATCAAGGGATTCATACATCCTAGCTCCTTGTTCTGAAGATTGTGCCCCTTCCATCTTCTATATCTTTTCTGTGATAACTTGGTATGAGCTTTTGTAAAATAGAAAAACTTTCACTGAAGCAAGTTTACTAAGCACTGAAAAATGCAAGTAGCAGGATATTTTCTTGCAAATGTAGGAATGTTTGAGAACTTGTAAGCTTTAACTCTTGCTAAGAGGTATCTATTGACTTATCAAGTCTCAATAAAGCATTAAACTTAGATAATCTTTAGAAAATCTTATTCAATATTTATGGGACAGCCAAGTAGACACGTTATGCAAGTGGTAGTGCAAGGTACCTTAGGGATTTCTAAATATTTGGGAGACATTCAATGTATTGGAGAATTTTGAAAATTTTGAGCTACCGACTACGTGTTCAAAGAACACTTATTTAAAAGAAAAGTGGGAAAACAAAAATGGGAAAACAAAGCAATACGGAAAGGGGAAATTATCTAACTACATTAACCAAGTATCTTTATCTCCCTCTTAGATCAAAAGAAGAATTTCTAAATTCTCCTTCATGACAATATGACTTATGTTGCCGAATAAGTGGTTAAATTGGATGTAGCTCGGATGGCTTGCTCTCTTTGTATGCCACATTGATTGGCCTACATTTTAATGAGTCTGAGGTAAACATGCTTCCAACATATATAAACTCTTTTTGTTCTTGGAAGCTTGTCAAATGCTGATTCTTGACACTGGCATATCTTATCAATAAATTAATGACTATTTGCTCATCAACAGAAGCTCTTTGACATAGACTATTTATTGGCTCATCTCCTTCTGCCTTAAACTCAGTTTCTATTACATGATCATCCTTTTTAATGACTTAAAAATTAACAACCTCTTGAAAGGATAATTATGCAAGTTTGCAATAATTTTGCACATGTAATTAAGTCTCAATGCTGTTTTGTTCATCTGCAATCGGCTCACATCTTCCTTGAAAAATAGTATAACCTGACCCAATGATTTCAAACAAATCATTCAAATCATGATCCAGGAAATGTCCATGATCCTCCAGATCATCTTGCAAAGTAAGAAGAAAATCATAAATTATTTCTTCTTCATTAGAGATTAATGCATATGCTTGTGACTTCTCACTAGGAATCTGGAATTCATAAGAGGTATCTTTTGACTTTTCTTCCTCTAGAACATTTGGAATTTTATGATCTTCATCAAGTATAACATAAGTTCTTGGACCAATAGAGTCATAATTTCCATATGGGTCACTTTGCATCATAGCTAATAAATGATCATTTTCCTCTTCATGATCATGTCCAGTCCATTCACCTAACTCCTCAACAAAAACCCTTTCTTCTTTATTCATCATATCATGGGCTGCCTGTAACTTTGAAATTGGCTCATTGGTGATATGATCCTTATATAATGCCTTAGATAATATCTTCATCTTTGAACCATATTTGGTTCTTAAGATGAAGTGAGACCAATCAAGGGACATATATCCTCCTATCTTGGTTGTAAAGTTTCTTGATAAACATAAGCCAAAAATAGGAGGTATATCTATCATTACTACATCTTGATTTACAATTATATTGGGACAAGTATATAATTGTAATGGGTGTTGTTTAATTCTCCCTATTGTTTGTACTACTTTACCATCTAGCTACATGACTCCTTTAGTGAGTGGCTCATATTTTATCTTTAAAGCATCAGCTATTTGCTTTGGCATTACTGTAGTACTAGCCCCTAAATCAATCATTACATTATGTAGTAGTTTCTTGCCAACTATTAAAGTTAAATAAAATGGATCTAGTTTGGATTTTCTTACCTTTGCTATATTATTCACTAGGGTTGTTGTCTACAGGTGAACTGTATCTTTGAGCTTTTCTTTTTTAGTAAGTCCTTCTTTGATAACAGTACCTTTGGGCACTACTTGGCCTTGTAGAGCTTCTTGTAGTAGTGTCTTCTATTCAAGAATAGCTAATATATCCCATATTAATACTTGTGCTAGAGTCTTCTTCAATTGATCCACCACATTTATTGGTCCTAGAGTCTGAGTTCTTTGAAAATAAGGATATCTTGTTTTTTATTGAATTTGTGTAGGAATCCCTTGATTTTGCACCAGTTGAGACACTTCTTGTCTGATAGCTATGTTTTTTTGTACTTGAAATGGAGGATTCTCCATGACTTGACTATTTATAACCTTAGGCTATTCCACCATCCTTCTCTTTGATCTGTTATAATAATCAGATTGCACCACTAGTTTTTTGGAGGTAGATGCTTTGTTTAAGAAAATTGATTCTTCATCTTCAACCCATGAGAACAAATCATGTTTTGGGGATATTTCTTCCTCTTGTTGCAAGGACATCCCTTGCATCTGAGCCACTAGGACTAAATTCTACATACCAGAAGACTGGTAGGCTTGATTGTCACTGGAACTTGCAAATTGACCATCCATTCTTCTTTGCTCTACCACCTTTTGTTTTAGATTACCCATAGGACACTCTCTAGGTGTATGAGCATTATTTCAAGGGAAACACTAGGCATTAGTGTTATCAACATAGTTATTTTGTCCTGGAACAATCTCCCTATTTGAATTGGGAGGAATAGTTTGTGAGGGTGTGGGGACTAAAACTAATTGGTTTGCTATCTGAGGGTTATTTTGCCTTAGAGGACCCTGGTATTGGTTTGGTTGAGATGAAAATATGTTTCCTTGATAGCCTTGATATGGAGGCCTAGGGAAAGTATTCTACTATCTTTTTATATTGATCAGCTCATTAGAAAATGTCCTTAGGATATTCTTGATATCATCTAGCTCAGATGACTGAGTGGGGACAATTTCTTTAGTAGGTGGTTAAGGATAGGTGTACATAGACACATGTGGGGCTATAGATTTAGGGGCTTCTTGAGGTAATGACAAGGAAATTTTTGGGAACATGGGCATGGGAGGCCTTAGGGGTAAATTTCTAGCATCTATTAAATTATTCTTAGCTCTGACTGCATAGTCATAAGCCTCAAGAAAAGTGTGTCCTCTAAGTGACTGAATCATAATAGATATATCTGAATTCAAAGCTTTAAGATAAAAAACTATAGCCATACCTGGTAATGGTTTGGCTGTAGCAGGGATTCTTTCCCAAGTCTTTTGAAATTTGGAATTGAAGTTAGTCATGGCTTCTTGTGGTGCCCTTTGAATGGTAAATAACTGTTATAACAAGGAAGACTTATCACCCTTCTCTTAAAATCTTTCAAAGAAAAGATCTCTGAGTTGATCCCATTCAGAGATGATATTCGGGGTCAGGGACCGGTACCATTTTAGAGCTTTCCCTTTACAATAAGCTGCTAATAATCTTATGGCCACATTTTTATGCATGATAACATGTATAACATAGACATCTGATACATCTTGTAGATGTTCTTCAGGTGTTTTAAAGTCTTGCCCACTAAATTTGGGTAGAGCTTTTAGAGCATTCACTGGGATAGGGTCCCAAGTGGCTGGTGGTATTGAGAGAATCAATGGACTACCAGTGTTCCAACTTGCATAATTTCTTGGGGGTATAAGGGCTCCCATATTTTCTCTTGGTATTGGTATAAATTGGTTGACTCTTCTTCTTGGACTAGTTACCAAAGGTGGCAAAAAAATACTTGGATATATAGAAGATTGTGATCTAGTTACTGGTCCACAGCTATGACTCCTCATAGCTCTCTGGTTCATACAATCTTGAAAGAAACTTCAAGATTTGTCCCACCAAGCGTGCCAAAAACTATTGATGTTTAAAATTATGCTTGTTCTAACACCAATAATGGGAAGTTTCAAGATGTGGGACTTACGACTTGAAACAACCTCCAAATTTTTAAGAAGCTGGTCTCTTCTTTATATCAAGTGTATACTAGGAAAAGGGATAAGAATTTTAACAAAAACACAAATGCAAGAAATAAAATATAACTATGGTGATGCACCTGAATGTAATTTGACCTTAATCCTGAGCACAGTGAGACTATATGTAAGATTCATTTACATTTAAGAGCAAACAAGTGCATGATCAATGTAAAAGATGGAAACAATAAAAACAAAGGCTCACAACATAGACTGCTTTTGTAGTGATATAGAAAATATCAACAAAGGCACAAGATTCAATCTTCTCATTAATTCTCCAATCACATAAGAGGCACAAAAACATGTAGAGTTACATAAACCTTCCAACTTAAGAAGATAGAACAAAGGCAAATGATATTCCTAGTCATAGCTCTAGAAAATCTAAACTCTTAACAATAATTCTCTCTGGTCCTCCTCTGGTGATCTTTGCACCCTTATTTATTGCCTTATATTCACTCTAGATTGTCTGCTTGTTCCCAATCTAATGGCCCAACTAAAATCTAACAAAACTAGAAATGTCTAACAGAAGATATTTCATAGATTCTGAAATGCTTTGTCTTTTGGTAGTTCATTGGTTGAAATAGATTATAGAACACTCCCTTCTCTTAAACAAAAGATGAAACTTATCTAATTCTTTTAAAACCTTCCTATTACTTAGGAGACACCAAAAAATGACACTTGGTGAGTTCTGTAGACTTATCGAAGACACACGACACTTTTCACATAATTTATACTTCTTTTGTGTCTTTGCTTATGAGTGCTCCACCTTTGACACCTATCGCAATCCACTTCCTCAGAACCTTATAACTTAACAAAAATAAGACCCACAACATTTCTTACTTGAGTAACTTTAAAAGGGGCACAAGGATAGGTGGCAATCTTTGTTGCTTCATTAAAGGACACATGGCAATCTCTGCTTTACTTATCTGGGGTTACATGGTGGTCTTTGCTTCTTTTAGCTACCCTTTTAGAAACCTGTAGAAGGTGACACATGGCATTCTTTTCTTTACTCTATTTATACCATAGAAACAATTGGGTCTCATTTCATATTTACATAGATATTGACACCTGGTGGCTTCTGCTTGCTTAAAAAACAAAACTTAATACCCACCATAGTCTTTGCTATATTAGTGAAGCAAAATGAAGATAATTCAGATCTTGACACGTGGTGGCTTCTGCTCTCTTTTTCTAGGATATGTGGCATCTTCCATCATTTTTTAGAAAATAAAAATTGAGACCTTTCACAATTTCCACTTAGCACTTTCCACTTGATCTTGATACATAGATTTTGAAACCTTATGCTAAAAAAAGATTTGGAACGTGGATGCCGATATGAAATGCTTGAAATGTGGATGTTGATATGAAATGTAGATGCCAACACTTATCACACTTCACTAAGTTTCTACGAGGTATGTGGCAATCTCCATAGCCTTACTAAAATTATGAAAAGTGCCTCGGATGATGACACTTGGCAGCTTCCACTTGACTTCGACAGTTAGACAAAAATGAATCAAAAGGAAAATTAACACTTGCACTCTATTTCAAAACTTCACCATCTTGGACCAAAGTATGCAGGAACAAAATTTTGTAGTGCGCAACTAAAAAATATAAACATAGAGTAAATCTTTACTCTATAGTTCTTATTGGTCATAAAGTACTAGTTGGACAACAATAATAGATGATGAAACCCCAACAGTTTCCTAAACAACAACAAGTGCCTATTCAACAATAAGGTTTGATCCAAAAATAGGTGTTAAACCAACAACAAGGTTCTTATGTACAAAAGGTACTAGGGGATAGGAAAAAATTTCCTTTCATCCAATGGGTATCTCACATACAAGGATCAAACTATCAACATCTCCAATAATAGGGATCTAATCAATAATGTCTTACCTATATACAATAAGGTTTGACAAGTAGGTAATAAGTTCCCTTCTAAACCCAATAATAACAACACATCCCAAAGATCCAAATGCCATTACCACAACCATAAGTCACTAGATAGGGATATGTAGCCAATCCAAACTAAAATGTGTTTCAATAATAATTTATTGTATATCAATAATATAATCCCAATGAATAGATATGCATACCTAGTCTCCCAACTAATTCAACAAACATTCAACAATATACTTACCCTAATCAAACTAATCTACCTTTGATCATGCAACCTCAACAATAAAAAGTCACTCCTTTTGACTTCCTTACCTAAGAATTATAATAGATGAAGGATGCAATTTAAGCTATATAGATTGAAAAAATAACAAATAAATTTAAACTAAATGAAATATGCTCTTATCCATTTAACATGTAGTATCTATAAATACCATTTCCATTAGGTTATGAGAAACCTATATTCAAAAAATACAAAGGCAAAGGCAACCCTAAAGAGCATCTCAAATAATTCTTTGTTGCATGTTAGCTAGTGGCATATAGCGACATATACTCTCTTTTACTCTTTCCAAGGAGTCTAATTGGACAAGCCTTGGAATGGGTGTTGAAATTATTGAAGAATTATGTACCTAACTTTGATGATCTTTCAAATAAGTTTATACAACACTTTTCATATAATATTGAGCATGAGATTATTATGGTGGATTTAGGCCAAGATAAATAGAAGAGCGGTGAAAGTTTTGCTACATATTTTCAATGTTGGAGAGCACTAACAAGTCAGTTTACTCAAAATCTACCAAATAAATAGTTGGCTATGATATTTACTAAGATCTTACACAATGAGATATCATATCATCTCAAGTTGCAATGTGCTCATACATTTGAAGAGTTTATAAATAAAGGAATACATATTGAGAAATCTCTTATCAACAAAAGGATAATCAAGTTATCCTCTTATAATTAGAGCCATAATTAGTGTCAAATCCATCATAAACAAAACTATAACCAAGGCTAGAACCATAATTATAACCCAATTAAAATACCTTATTTAACACCACCTCAAGCCAAAAATAATGAGAGACCTAAACCTTACAACTAAAATAAGAATGTTCTTGGCAATGGGGTTACTAAATCACAACATGTTTAAATGGTGAAAACATGGACTGTCTGTTTACCTCCACCCACTCAAAAAACACCTCATCTATATATTTAAAAAATACCTACACAAAATTAGCTTCCACAAAATCAAAACCAATTAAAATCCCTTCCTCTAAGGAGAAGACTGCCCATTGACATACAATTCAATTACCTTGGTGAGCCTATTAAATTTGTGTTTCAAAGATTGGTTCAAGAAAATATGATCAATTGGAAAATACCAAAGCCATTAATTAAAGGGATTAATTTTCTTGATTAGTACAAAAAACATGAATTTTGTGAGAATCATCATGTCAAAGGACATTCCATAAGTCAGTGTATCCAACTTAGTAAATTGATTGAGAATATGCTAAAAAATAGAGAGATAAATAGAAACACCCATGCTCCTATGACCAATAATAACTTGGGTATCTACTAGAATCCATTTTCCCAACATAAAATTAATAATAACCAATAAAAATACCAACAAAAAAAACCACAGTGGTAAAGAACTCCAAAAAATCAATAATGCTGGCCATTAAAATAATAGTAAAATGGTTAGAACCAAGGAAAAAATGATCAAACCAACCAAGGAGGCCATCATGTCATTACATATACCTATAAAAATGTTGTATGACACTTTTTAGGTGTTCACGTTTCCACTATCACTATTAACCCTAGACCAACTACCAATAGACCTAGACCTTCGCCCAACCATGCCTATCTATCGAATAATGCCTATCAACCCCCTTATGCCAATGATTCTTCTATGGACCATGTTAACATCTAGGCTCAAAACCATCTTAGGATCATCATTCCAAGCCTCGTTACCTACCTATCTAACTAAAAAATCCAAGTTATAGATAGAGATTGTGTAATCACAAACTAAAGAATCAGGGTCACTATCAAAGGATCACGACCGAATACTACAAGTGAGCCTAATCAGATGTTTGTGCCTATAAAAAATAAACCTATTTAAAAAACCAAGGGGAAGACCTATGATATTATGGAACAACTAAATAAGACACCTTCATACATATCCATCATGGATTTACTATGTACATATAGCATCTAGAAAGACATCCTAAATGAGTAATCTGAACCAATCTCTCTTGCCAGATGACATCACTCCATAAAAATTCCAAGCCATGGTAGGACACTTGGCCCCTAATTAACATCTCACCTTTGACCAAAGTGACATGTCATCTTTAGGCCCTCTACATAATGACTTGTTATATATTGAGGTTAGTATAATGAACCATAGAGTTAAACATGTCCTTATAGATAATGGTTTGGGCCTCAAAATTGTCTCTAAAGTTGGTCAAACATCTTGGAAATTAATCAGTTGACTTGCATCTATATACCATCATTATCAATGCATATGATAACAAATAATGAAAATTTCAAGGTACTATTATCTTGATATTGGTAATTGGGACTTTGACCCATGACACTCTATGCCATGTTTTAGACATGGAACTATATTACAATCTATTATTGGGCTGACCTTGAATCCATAAAATTAGGGATATACCTTCTACATTGCATAAGTGTATAAAATTTCCACATTTAGGAATGGAAGTGACTACATCAACTTATCTTTAGCCATATTAGTATTGTAAATGCCTTAAAGCTGAGTATAAACTCTGTAACTACCAATTTAGCATGAATTCTTTGTCCAAATTAGATGGAGAGGCAAAAAAGGAAAATCCATTGAAACAGGCCTAGAAGCTAATTACATTGACCAACATAGCTTAACTTCTTCCTCAACCATGCCTCTATAAAACATTTCCAACTACTTCTATATAAATGATAAAGGTCTTAGAGAATATAGTATCCATAATGCATTTTGTATCTCTAGATTTCCAAAAAATCCAAAATCTTATGGGAGACCTAAGGCCAAAAATACTCATATGGACTGGGAAACCAAAGGAATATCTCAAATGAATAACCCCATTATTTTCAAACCAACCTCTAGCCTAGAATATGACCCATTAGCAAAATATGATTCATGGCTCTACATTGATGAGTTATATAACTATTACCAAAGTGCAAAGTATCCTATCCCTAACCATATTATGGATCACTTAGCTTATAAATGAAGAGGCTTAGGGATACATCAACAAGGCATGATCAAACCAATCTTAATGACCACGTATAAGAAAACCCATAGTATTGGATTTAAACCATTTGGGAGTGACTCTGCATACCTTATTGATGTTTCAACACCAATGATTAGCTATAATGATGATAACAATGATGTAGGGTTTGATTATAGCATCTATGATGACCTTGTTGCTATAAATTTATTTAACCCCCATGCCATTTTCACTATTAAATTGATTTATCAACCTTCACATTTAACCCTTTACCATCCATAATTGATATACTGGTACCAAAAAGACTCAACAATGCCATAAAATGAGTTTGAAAATGATGAAGCATCATAAATTTTTTTGGGATTGATAAATCACATTCCTCTTGGAGATCACAAGTAAGTCTTTTCTATTACATTGGATCTTGCCACCTAATTTAGAGAGTGGGTGAAATTCCCTAGCGAAAAACAAAAATAAAATCAAACACTAAGGTCTGAAAGTGAAAACCTCTTTGAGGAACTTTCTGACTGGGGAAAAAGTAAAGAGAAAGGCAAGTCTCTTGGTGAAAACTAGTTTTTGGTACCATTAGATGGGGATGTTCACCCTTCTTCTTATGAATCATAGGAGACCTATATCCCAAAGCCTATTTATGGATCAAAGATCACTACCAAGGAGTGGCAAGATTTTACATAGATTGTTTAAGAGTGCCTTGAGGTATTCATTTCATGGCCAATCCTTGTATTAGGGTATTTTGATTCATCTTACTTAAGACAATTAGATGAGCTAGTCCATCTAGAGGACTTTTCCATTACCAATTAGTTCAACTCCTTTTTAACTATTTTATATGATGGTTCTACACTTATTATATAGGACACTTTAGAGGTAAACATTGGGAATCCAAAGGACCCAAAGTGGATTAAACTAGGTTTATCCCTCACTAAGGAGTGTGAAGTTTTTACAACCCTTTTGAGGGATTTTTATGATATATTTACATGGGCCTATTTAGACATGCTAGGTTTAGACCCCACCTTGGTTTTACATAATCTCATTGTACATCTTGATGAACATACTGTTAAATAAAAGTTATATAAGTTGCATCCTCATATTTTTGTGCTAGTCAAAAAAGATTTGAAAAAACTCTTAGATGTAAAATGTATAAGGCAAATCAGCTATTTCGAGTGGATTTCAAACATTGTGTTAGTGAGTAAAAAACTAGAAGGCATCAAAATATACATTAATTTTAGAGATATAAACAAAGCCTATCAAAAGATGACTTTCCTCTACCTAATATTGACATAATAATTGACTCAATGGTTGGCTATGAAATGCTTTATTTCATGGATGGATTTTTGAGTTATAATCAGACTAGAATAACATTGGAAGACCAACACAAGATTATGTTCATCACTATGTGGGGAATGTTTTGTTATTAGGTGATGACTTTTGTACTTAATAATAATGAATTTACCTACCAAAGATCCATGATAGTGATTTTCCACAACATGATGCATGACATTATTAAGGATTATATTGATGATATCTTGGGTAAATCAAAGACCTATGATGACCATACAACTGTACTATAAAGAATCTTTGAGATACTTCATGAGTAAAACATTAGGTTTAACCTAAAGAAATGTGTATTTAACATTACTTATAGAAAACTATTAGGCTTTATTATATATCATAGGGGCATTAAAGTTGATCCAACCAATTTTTCCACCATCTACCTTGAATTAGCTACATAATTTATAGGGCAAAATTCAATTTATCAAATGCTTCATCTCATAATTAGCTAAAAAATTCCATCCATTTATGTACTTTCTAAATAAAGGTGTTAGATTATCATGGAATGAAGAGTGTCAAAAATCATGCAATCAACTTAAATAATATATTTCCAACCCATCTATTTTGTTTCTACCAATGCCAAATAAAACATTAATTATTTACTTATTAACAACCAAGAATGCATTAGAGGCACTTTTGGCATAGCATGATGAATAGGGAAAAGAGCATGCCATGTATTACTTGAGCTAAATAATGGTCACATATGAACATAACTATATACTAATTGAAAAGGCCTATTTAGCAATGGTGTTCGTAGTCCAAAAGTTGCATCATTATATGCTAAATAACAAGACCATTGTTATTGCTAAAGTAGATCCACTCAAGTATCTACTATCTAAATCAAATCTACATGGCCTATGGAAAAATGAATCATGATATTGAGAGGGTTTGAAATTATATAGGTCAACTAAAAGGCCACTAAGGGGCAAGCACTCACAAATTGACTTGTATAAGCTCCTCTTCAAGATACTCAATCTCTTACCTTTGGATTTAAAAATGAGACCATTATGACTGTTGAATTAGATTTACTTCTTGAATTTGAATAATGGAATATGTAATTTAATGGATCATTCATGACTCATGGATCAAGTGCTAGAATATTATTTGTTATGCCACAAGGGGATCTCATTCCCTTGTCTTTTTGTATTATATTTCTATGTACCAATAACATGGCCAAGTATGAAGATCTCATTGTATGGCTTCATCAAGAAGTACAATAAAACATTTACAATTTATTGGTTTATGGTGATTCTTAGTTAATAATCAGTTAGGTCACAACCTAGTACTAGACTAAGGAAGAGAATTTGGTTCCCTATAAATATATATCTAATATTTTCAATAAGAAAATTTCTAACATCTAACATTAAAGAATACCTTAGGCCAATAACCAAACACCTGATGCCATGGCCACTATTGGTTCCATGATTTAGATCATAGACAAAGTGAGGGATTACCATTTTTTTTGAACATCTCTTACCACCAACACATGAATAATTAGTTATTGAGATGGTTTATGACATTGTTGGTCTCACATCTCCCTAGTACTTAGACATATATGCTTATCTTCAAGACCAAACTATGCCTCTTGACTTATCATGTAAATAAAAAAGCCTTCACCCACAAAGGCTATTTTTATACCCTAATTAGATCAACCTTTTATCATAGAAGATATGATGGAAATCTGATTAATTATTTACCTTTAGTATAATTTAGAATAGCATGGAGGGAAGTCCACAAAGGAGTGTGTGAAGCCCACACTAATAGGGAAATCTTAGTCAAAACATTACTATATATTGGTTATTATTGGCCAATTATGGAAGTAGACGTAGTTACATATGTGAAAAGGTGTATTAAGTGTTAGAAGCATGTCAATTTAATTCATGTTCTAGCCAAAATACTCAAACCATTGACAACACCATGGTCATTCTCAACATGGGGACTCAACCTAATCGAGAAGATCTATTCAACATCTTTATATGGCCATAAATATGTCCTGACTACTACTGAGCATTTCACTAAGTGGGTGGAAGCCATTCCTCTTACTTACATAACTGGTAAGAAAATATCCAAATTCATATTCAACCATCTCATTTTCCATTATGGCATCCAATCTAACATTATATTTGATAATAGAAGATCATAGAACAAAGATGTGAAAGCAATTTTTTCTCAATACCACATCAAACAACATTTATCTACCACTTACTATCCACAAGGTAATAATCAAGATGAGGCTTCTCATAAAACCTTTGTTAATATTCTAAATAATATTATTAATGACACTAGTCATAATTAGCATTTGTATCTATTTAATTCCCTCTAGACATACCACACCACATTTTGTACTCTAACAAGAGTTACACCCTATTCACTTGTTTATGGAACTAAGGACATTCTTTTTATCAAGGTTGAGTTACCTTTTATTTGAATTTCATTGTAGTACATCATCAATGACAAAGACTATAAAGTATCTTTATTTAAAGATCTAGACCTACTTGATGTCATATACTTAGCTACCTTGAATAATCTTTAGACATATTAGAACCGATTAAAAGTATAATTTAGTAGGCATGTTAAGTATTGTGAATTAGAGCTTGATGACCTAGTGTAAAGGAGATTTAGAAGAATGTAAATGCTGAAACAAATAAAAAAGGAAAGTTCCAACCAAATTGGTTAGGGCTCTATGTAGTTGTTTCCAACTATGATTCTAGATCATATAGGAACTCCACACCAAAGGGAGATGAACTTGATGAACAAATGAACATAATGCACCTCAAACATTTTTACGCTTAAAAGACTTAGATTATTGTATATAAGGATAATCTAAGTTATGCCACATTATACCTATCCTTTATACTATACCCCCCACTATTCTACCATGCCCTTAACCCTTCATAAACTAGATATTTTTACCTAACCTGACCTATCACATTTATCCTTGGTTTTGATTCATTTATACTTCATAAATATTCAGTGGTTGATGATAGATTTAGTTTCAATAGCTGTTTTAGAATTAAATTTTTGAAAGATAATATATGAAAGTAGTATGATAGTGGTCCTGGAAATTACATCCTTCATTTTTTTTATGTTCCCACCTCATGCTACTAATTATAATCACCTATATGAAAATTAGTACCATTAACCCTTTACCGTTGTTTCCTAATTATAACCACCTATGGGAAAATTAGGAATAACACATTTACCATGCATGTCTCATCACCTTGCCATTACTATTACCATTTTCCTATACCTAAATTTCTAGTTACTTAGTCAGATGCCATTTGTGAAGGTAGAGCTATAGTGACTTGAGGTCTTGGGAGACTATGTAGGCAGTACTCGATTCACATTGAGGCTAGATTAGTCACCCATTTTATATATAATCTCACCATTTTACAAGTTTGGATTGTGTTATATCTCATAATTTTATATCAAGTTGAGATACTAAAAATACCAAATTTTTTGGGAATATTCACCACCTTCACCACTGAAGGTAGAACTATAGTGAGTTGAAGTCCTACGAGACTATGTAGGCAATGCTCAATTCACGTTGAGGTCAACTCAATCACTCCTTTACCTCAATCTTGATATTTTGAGAGCAATTTAAATTTGAATGCTATCGACATTTTATGATCAACCTAAGCCATATTCTTACCATTTTTTGAGTTGGACCATTTTGTATCTCATAATTTTTGATTGAGTTGAGATGCCTAGAAAATTAATAAAAAGTGTTACATTTTAAAAAACTCTAAAAACTTATAAAGACATAAAAAAATACTTAAATGCATAAAATCATGAAAATTAGCCTAGAATTTCTATGCAAGATATAAAGTCATCAAAATTTTCTGGGATGGGCCATATTATTTGTTCAAGTTAATTTTTATATTACCTTGGTCTTTTTCCTCCCATTGTTGGGAGAACTATATTGGCCTGAGGTCCACAAAAACTATGTAGGAAGCACTTTGATACATGGGGTATTTTGGGTTATCTCGACCATTCCTTCCTTTATTTTTAAACCACTTCTTTTCCTTAAATATTCTGGGACTCCTAGCTATTTCATAATTAACCACTTATCATTTAGTTTCCCTATCCTTATTGGCCTTAGCCATATGCTCTCACCATTTTGTGAGTTGATGTTGTGCAAATTGTGTGTTCTAATCTAATACACTAATGACCACTTGGATTTTATTACTCTCTCATCATTTTATGAGTACTTTCTATTTTAATGCTCTTACTATCTTGTGAGCAACTTCTACTTACTCTCTCATAATTTTTCGAGCTCATTCTCATTTCAAGTCTTAGATGTAGTAGACACTTTGAATTACCAATTAAATTAATTTTTTGATACTCATATATAAATTTTTAGTGTGGTTTTAGACTAAACCATACTCTTGTGCTTGTGTGATTTTTTGTGTTGACATTTTCCTGATTGTGAAACATCATCCCCTCTTTTACTATGCACTAGTCATTTTATGAGATCAATTATATTTTCATCTACAAGTCAATCATGTTTTATTATTATCCATTTTATTCTATCTCATATCCTAGGATACCTAAATTTTTCCTGAAGTTCACATTGGACCTTGTGTCTATGGAACCATGTAGGCAACATCCACTTGCCTAGTGCATATGGAGTCAACTTAGATACCCCTTCCTTTTCTTCTATTTACCCCATTTGGTTTGTTTGTGTTGTTGTCTCCTATAGCCTAGGATTAATGTTTATCATCTTGTGTCTATTGTTGTTTCCCTATAGCCTAGGGGAAACCTTGTGCCTTGTGTTCTTATGTTGTTTTACCTATGTTATTGCTACCTAACTTAGGGGTCACCCTATTGCTAAGAGTAACAACTCTATTATACACGAAAAAATAATTTATTTTCTATTTGCACTAAAATTGTGATTAACCATTATTTATGTATTTTTTTTGTTTAGCTTAGTTTATTTATTTCTATGTGTTTAAAGTAGTTTGTTTACTACACTTTTTTTTACTTTGGATTATTTAGTTGTTTTGAATTTTTTGTTTACTTTGTTTGTTACATTGTTTATTAGTGTTGTTTGTTTGTTTATTTATTTTATTTGTCTTTGTTTGTTATTTGTTTTGTCTTGTTTATAATATTTATTTGTATCATGCTAGATTGTTTATTTTTTTAATTTTAAATCATTGTTTTATTTGTGTGTTTTATTATTGATTATTTGTGTTTATTTAGTTGTTTGTTCATGTGTTATTTTATTTGTTTAACATTATTTTGTTTATCAATGTTTTTGTTGTTTATCTTTGTTTATTTGTGTTTATTTGTTTGTTTTTGTTTATTGATTTATTATTATTATTTTTATATAGTTTGTTTATTTTATTGGTTTTGTTTGTTTATCAGTTTTGTTGTTTGCTTGCAAACAAATTAATTGTTTATGTTGTTTGTTTGTATGGTGTTTAGTTTGTTTGCATTTCATTTATTTGTATTTGTTTTTTTATGTGTTTATTTATTCTATTTATTTTTATCAATTTATTTGTTCCATTTGATTGCTTTTTTATTTTACCTTTTTGTTCCTTGGTTATTATAAGATTATTACATTTTTTTTACACTTAAGTCCTAATTACCCATATCATGTACATAGGTTATGAATTTTTATATTTAGTCTAACACTTGGTTTATTTGACATATTTACATCTAAGATTTGATTATTCATATCTTATTCCTAGTTTATTTATATTTACATTTAAATTAAGTTTTCCATACTTATGGTATATATTGACATTTTAATTATCCATAAATATCATGCATAATATCAAAATCTAAAGCAAAAACATGTTAAAAGTGACTATTCTAACAATGCAATGGTAGTACTTATCTAATATATCAAAACCATCCACCTACCCAAACACATGCCTGCATCCATAAGTAATAACCAAAAGTAATAATAATTTATTATGTGTTTATACAGACATGCATCTCTAAATAACCAACCATATGAGTCATACAAAATAATCAAATGCTAACCATAAAAACATTTCATGAACATAACATAATCAATACATGAGAATAGTAAATATAAGAATACACATCAACAACGTTAAAACATCCATAGTGACAATCAATGTTAATCAATGCTACACATGAGATAAATAAGATAATAAGTATTGCATCATATATGTATCAATAATATCATATACATGCACATCAGCCTCAAAGGGCACAAAACTAAATGTCAATGTATCTAAAATGTCCTATATATATCATGATGGTGTCTCAAAAATACATAAGTATGCTAATACAACGAGTACAATGCCATATACAAAAAAATTGTGCCAAAATACCAAAATGTCAAGGCCCTATGATAAAAAATGGATCTATGTATGTATGGGACCTATAGATGGAGGAGGCCTTAGAATTCTTGATGGTCTTAGTGGCGGTGGTCAGGATTGATGAAAAGACTAGCTGAAGGCACTTGTAACATGAGTCCTAGTCTGAGACTGACTAAATCTACTCACTATCCTTTGTGCATCTTAGATCTCAAATGTAATAATATAATAATCCTTGGGCATGATATAATTTTAGGCTTACCTATAATATGATGCCTCATCATTTACATGAAGGCACTCACCATCCATCTACAATAACCCTGTATGTGTAATAACACCTTGAGCCTCATCTTTCTCTCATCTAAGTTTGTGCACAGTAGTTAATTCCTAATCCAAATCACTAATGGAATAATACCTCTCTATCATGAGATAACCCTAAAATAAAACCAACCTATCTATCTTAACCTTCATCCAAAAGATCTTGAATTGAAGTAGGGTCATATCATCATCTTGCATATCTTAGGTGCTCTAAAAATTAGTCACATATCATTGTAACCCTATAATATCTTATAGCTAATAAATGACCTCTTGATCTATCATGATAGTTCCCATACCTTCCATATCTATGCTATAAAGCCTTGTCTAGTTTAGATCCAGCTGTCTACCCAAAGGCCTTGCCTAGCCTAAGACAAACTATCCAATCATAACTATTACCAAGCTAGGATATAGTATCATAAAATCTAGTATACCATACCCATCATCTCCATGTCCATATCCCCTATCATCTCCCTTGTCAAAGCCTCCATCATCATATTTTTCATCCCTAACCTCACCACCACTCTCCTACTAGGTGATGCCACTGCTACTCAAGGTATTGGCCTCCATCTCCTTGATGTTCATGGGAACCTATCCCCCTACCAAAATTATAACTATCAGCCTCAGAGGGCACACCTATAACCACCAATTTTTATAATATGGAGTGACCCCTACATCGACAACTCCTTCTACATAAGCCTAAACAACTTATGGAATGATGATGTAGCTAGCTATGGAATCGCTCCTCAAAATCACAAAAGTATCTTGACTAATATTTCATGTAATATGGGAAAACCATCTTAGTGCCTCAAGTACATCCTAAATATATCCAAACTACATGAGTACTCTATTAGGGAAATACTCCTCTATAATATGGGATTATCTCCTAGTAATAAAACATCTAATAGTCATAAAGTCCATGTGCTATCCATCCTTAAACCATTGTACTTGATACATGAGGTAAAACCTCTAAATGAATAATTATGGTGTGATTCCATTGAAAATTTGATGATATAATGGGATGTCCCCTCTATGACCATGCCTATTGTCTCTTGTTTGAGCCTAACTATATGCTACTAGATCCTAGGGATCTCATATTCTATGCATCCTAGTTGGTCACTCAATCGAGATATAATACCAATGCTAGGCCATAAGTAGCGTATAATCCCTGATGTTACATCCACCTTAATATGATATCATGTACAAGTATCTATAAAACTATGCCAAAATAGTTGGTCCTTAAGTAAAATGTGTAAAATCCTTCAACATGTTCCTCATTAATCCACCTAGGCCCATATGTAATTGCCAACCACTCTTATTAGGTATAAATGTGCTACTAATAATGGCCATAAGGAAAAAAACTCCATGTCAATGAGATCTAGTGGTGATGGATCCCCCGTGAGAAAATCATCTGGATGAATGTCTACATAAGTCTTAATAAGTTCTATATCAACCTTCCCCTAAAACATGGGAATACCCTGATATCTACACTAGTCATAAAGAACCACCTACTACTATGTCATTGGTGTTTAAACTAATAATTATTTTCACATTAGTAATTAGAGGATACACCAGGTATCTTCAAGTGTAAAATTTACCTCTCTAGTAGGCAAGTGAAAGGTGGACATCTCATTATGCCAATGCTCATCTAACACACTCAAATAAGACTTGTCAGCCTAGATAATTAGCATCCATGCCATATCATGTAGATCCAACATCTATAAAAATCCAACCATGTCTTCAACCCAAATTTATACAGTCTATATATAGTGTGACCATCTCTTGTGGCAAGTCAAAACAACTAATCACTCTTATAATAAAAAAAGTTAACATCATCCTAGCTATATATAAATACACGAGCCTAAGCCTAGCCTACTTAATCTAATTGAGATCCCCTTCCATATGTTAAATCCATTTTAGGTCCTCAAAACTAGTTATTTTTGGCTTCTAGGGCAAAGCTGCTATTTTTCTCCAGGCTAAAGCCACCATTTAGGTGATTTTGCATGTTTAAAGGTAAAATCATCATTTTTTTTCATAAAAATGATGGCTTCACCTAAAAATGGGGAAAACCACAATTTTGATGATTTCCACCTAATTTTGGTGTTTCCACCATTTTTAGGAATGATAACTTCGCTTGAAGTCACCATTTTCCTTGGTGAAGCCACCATTTGCCCTAAAATGAAAATGGTGAATTCATTATTTTTCATCCTAAAACATGAAATAAAAGCTAATAAATGTGCATCAATAATAAAGTAGACATTAATTACCAGTGGATTATCATGTGGTTTCCTCATGTGCTTCTTCACCTGCTCTTAAAAATTATGCCAAGTTCTTCCATAGGCCAGTTTCTCTCAGTAATATGTGAAAAAAATAGAGCTAAAATTCTCAAAAGGCTTAGGTAAAAATGAATTATTTTCAACCTAGGGGTGAATACATTACTAAAAATATGATTTTTTTACCTAAGGGCTTATAGTTCATTTTATGTAGTCTACGAAGTGTATTTTTCACATCTATGGTTTATTTTGCATGTTGTTTGATCATTTTGGCCATCTTGTAACCAAATCATCTTTTTGGGCCTCTGAGATGAGACCCATTTAACAACACAAATTTTAAACCTATATCTCATGTTTGTTCAAATGTGTATCTTAAAACTCCCATTTAGGATAGAAATATGTTATTATCTTTTGATATCTCATTGTAAACCTATTTTATGAATTTTTTGCATAAGCTACCCTTGCCAATTTTCCCCATTAAAACAAATTATTTTTTTAATTGATCAATGATATATTATGCCTTTTTAGGGAAAACATGTTTAAATCACATGATTTATGTGTGAATGATTATAATCACCTTTGAGAAAATCATTTTATTTTCAACCAATTTAATGATTATAAATATTTATGGGAAAATAATTATTTTTGCATCCTATGTTAATGATTATAACCACCTTTTAGAAAATAATTATCTTTAGCCATTCCACTTGCCCTTCTAAGGTAAATTCCCATCACTAATTATAATTAACTTTGGGAAAATTAGTGCCCTGCATTCAATTCTTGATTATAACTACCTTTGGGAAAATTAAATTTCCCATTTCATCACTAATTATAACCACCTTTGGGCAAATAAGTGACCCACTTTCCATTCCTGATTATAATTGCCTTTGTGAAAATTAGTGTTTATCATTTTATTATTGATTATAACCACCTTTGAGAAAATAAGGATCCATCCCACTGCCCTACTGGGGAAACTATTTATGCCACTGCTTATAACCACCTTTGAAAAAAATAATGTCATAGCTTTTGTTACTGATTATAACTACCTTTGGGCAAATCAGTGACTTTGTCTCCATTATTGTTTATAAACACCTTTTGGTAATTCAATCATACTACCCTTGTTGCTTCTAGATCATGTAATTTTATTCATTTCAATGAAATGTTCGATGATTCTATTTCATTATCATCTCACTCAATGGGGCATCAAGGGATTATTGACCACCCTTTGGGGCATGAACCATTTGGATTAATTAATTTTGAATTATTTGAAAATATGTTACTATGCTTATGTCTTAAAACTCATTCTCAAATAGGGGAAAACTATAGACGCTTAGTTTTGGCCACTTTCATGTCTAAATTGGGATTTAGTTAAATTTCTAGTAAATGACACAATTTAAGCCTAGAAATCACCTAAATTGCCCAATTTCATCCACATAGGATATTTAACTACTTATAAATATGAAAAATATAGTCTATTTGGTGTATTACCTTGAATACACCAAAAACATAGTTTATTTTTAACCCTTATAAAATTACAACCTAGTAATTTGACACTTTTGGCCTATTAAGCTATTAATTCATAACATTTAAAACAATTTCCAAAAGACAAAAATAACTAAAAAATAATAATTACATTAAAAATCTTAATTAACTTGCCTAAACAAAAATTACAAATCAAATTAGTGAATTTCATTTACCAAAAAAGGATTTTTCAGCCAAATATAAAGTCAAAAGTCAAAGGAGATAATAAAGTGATTTATTATTTCCTAAATATTCAAAAAATATGAGTCACAACCTCAAACATATCTAAAGTGAGTTGTCATTCCTCATAAATATATGAAACTGAGGTATCAAGATTTCATGAGTGCTTTGACCCAACCCAAGGTTAGACTGACTCAACCCAAGTTAGAATATAACCTAACCTCCCTATGGTTAGAGTTAGTTCTTTGAGATATAAATATAAGTTCCCACACCATATTAAATAAGATTTTTTGTGTAAGGTTACTCTATTAGAATACCTTCAAGGAGCCTTTGCGAGTAGTGTTGTAATGCCCAATTTTTGCCAAGTTTTACACCAAGCCACAAGTGACCTTTGGAAAGATGCCAACACCATAGAAGAACATTGTTGTAAGACTCTAATAATCATAGGTTGATCATAAACATCCTTATACCAATAAGTAAGCATAAAATTTGATAAAAAGAGGTAAGATATTTGCATTATTTTTATCTCTATTTTATGATCTTGCTTATTATGTTATGCTTTTCCTAGTTCTTAGACAAGAGTGTTTAGTCCTAGTGTTTTGGTATTATTATTTTTTATCATTTGGACTAATAAGGGACTAATCTAATTTTTTTTTACTCTTTTAAAACCTAAGTTACATCTTCTTCTATATGAACAAATGTCTGCATCATGAAATTAGGGCCTTCAGGTTGACTTATAGGCACATTATCCTTTAGTGGTGAAAGGGTAGTCCTTTAATACTTAGCTTGTTTAGGGTAAGCACTAGTTCTAGAATCATATATTTACCTCTTATACTTCCTATTATTCTTAATCTATGGTGGGGGTGGAATAGTTTCCTTCTTATTATTTGCACTCCCTGATGTCTACTTATGTGGAATTAACATATAAAATAATGAATGAATAGAATTATTCACCAAAATTTGCTCAACCTTAATGTAAGTATTATCTAACTCTATATTATCTCTATATGCCTTTTTCAATGGATAAACATAGATTTTATGGAGATTATGAGTCTCAATTTCAATCTTTTCAGCATTAATCATTACAGGGCATACATCATATATCCTATTGATGCTGTTCATAAAATATCTAACAGTAAAGGCATATGATAACTTGAGCCATCTGGATAAGTCACCTGAGGGGCTCATCTAGATGCATGTTAGAGAGAAATGTTTTTTTAATAAAAATGGAGCTTGGTCTTCAAGTTGAGCATGTATGTCTTTGGCAATGTGTCATTCATTTCAAAAGGCTCCCTTCATTATGTCGTACTAGCCCTTCATCTTAGCTTTATGGGAAGGAATTATAGTGCTAGGGCAAGTGAATACTTTAAAACTTTACATAGGATATATATTATTATAGGGGTAAAACCATTTAAATTCACAACTTATGTACTCTAGTACACTAATTCCATAAAAAATAATAATAAATGAATAGTTCCCCAAGTAAATTTTTGGTTAGGCAAGTGGTGGGTCTTTTCTGTATCTGTAATAATTCTCTTAAAAAAATATTATGACCAATTATACTTGACTCCAAGGGTAAAAAAAGACATATAAGTGTACCATATCCACTTCCTTCTACCTATCCACACATATAACCTTGGTCATAATAAAGCACACAACTACTCTAAGGGTAGGATCTTGAAGACTTGTTATATGTATTACATGGACTTGCTTTTGATATTTAAGCACTATCATAGTCTTCTCAATTTCATCTTAATATTTCAAGTATCCACCAAGGTTAGTACCTAATAATTATAGACTCGTGACTTTAATAAATATTTGGGACATGATCCTCATCCTATAACCTAAAAAATATAATTAATCCTCATGAATGTGTGAGATAAGAAACCTTATGGCCTCCATAGGTTTTTTGAAGTATGGTATATTGAATAAATTAAATTTTTTGACATCATTGAGTTTATTGAAAAATTTTAGGTCATAAACAAGTTCATTCTAGGTATTCTTCTGCTTCACCTAGTAGTCATGATTTAACTCCACCTCATTCCCTAGTTGGTAATGATTGTAGTAAAAAACATGGCAAGTTGGCATATTCAACTCCCACTTATCTTCATGCAACACTTCAGGACATTACATCTCCTCATTCAACATTAGGGGTGGAGGTGGTACTATATCTTTCTTCTTTTCTTGTCACACCATCATAGATTATTTCTTGTGCATTCCCTTAGTATCTTGAGGTAAACTTCCCTCATGCATGTTAAACTCACCAGGTACTTCTTATCTTATTATAACTAGTTATACTCCTACACTCTTAAATTCTATTCCTCATTAATTATAGGTAAGGGATCATTATGCTAGGGCTTTTTCTTTAGTTGCATTACCCTATAAGGAGCTTGAAGGTTGAGGCATGGCTATCTGACCCTCTTGACTGAATACATGATTACTTGGTTAACTTCTTTAGCTTTCCTACTTTAACATCCTAAAATGGTAGATGTTAATACTTTTAACCTATAATTCTTTCAATACATGCTTCCTCAATCACTATTTCACCACTTTTCCTATTCACCATGATTGGTTCACTCCATAATACTCAAATTGTTCATTGAAAGTTGATAATCACTCTACTGGTAACTTTGAAAATGTTTTTATGGCTCTATAAAATTAAGAATTGATAATGGTAAAATGTAAAAATGATGTGTGTTTACCTTCTATATCTCTAAGGGGTAATCCTAATTTACTTCCCCATTAACTCATCTATCAATTCATGTATTTAATGCCTCTAATGATATTCCCATAATTCACATTTGGCACACTTGTCATTACAATTGATTTTCTCACATTTAACACATCTATCCCATCCCTCGCTTTTCCCAAAGTGCATGACATCTATAAAGAATTTCAAAAATTTCCATTTCCAATGTGGGAACCTTATTTCTTTACATTGAATATTCATATTAGTTACACACTACATCCTATGTATCCTCTTGTCTTCATACACTTCCACTTACGTGCCCATTTTTATTGCATGCATTCCCTTTCACCATTTACTTGGTGCTCTATAGTCTTACTTACTTTACCCTTACCCCACACAAAAATTTTTCTATGGTCCTCCATGACATTAAAAATAAATAAATAACTAAGTGTTGATCTAAAACTAAGCAAGGGCATACAACCAAGGCTGTACCTTATTGAAAAACAAACCAAAATATTAAACTAAACTACTGGCATATACTTTATTACAAAAGATAAAAACATCACTTAGAATAATAGGGGTGAAGTTGACTACCATTGAAATGCCTTGGAAGGAATTGGCCATCTAACTACTTCAGCTTATATGTGTCTATGAGATGAATACTATAAATGATAAACAAACCATCCTAATAGCATGCATTTTTATTGAAAGGTGTGCAAACTTGGAGTCATAAACCAATACTTACATACCCATAGAAAAATTCTTGTTTTGAAGATGTTGATAATGTCAGGTCTTCTATTTCTACCACTCCACTCCTTTACTCCAATGTGCCAAAAAACAAGTTTTCTCTAACTAAAGTAAAACATCTATGTGCACTTTCAAATATTCCTCATCATCTAACCAACCAATGTGCATAATATGTAGAGAGGGTACATAGAACTCAACTAGGAGAATGACTTTAGCACTAAACACAAGATTAAAAGGGGCACTCTTTTTCAATCCTTTATATGTGGTCTGATATGCCCATAATACCATAGAAACATGATCAACTTAGTTAATATGACCAATATTACAAATCTTTGGCAATGTATTACCCAAGATCTTATTAAATTCTTTAGCTATAACATTGGCTTAAGGGTGGTAAGGTGTAGTCTTATGGTGCAAAATCATGAACTTAGACAAAGGATGTGGATGGTCTCATCAAGGAAATGGGTTCTTTAATCAATAGTCAAACTTAACAGACATCTATACCTTATAATAATATTCTCATAAATAAATCTAGTAGCATTGGTAGTAGTACAATCTTGATTTGGCATTGCTTCAGCCTAATGAGTGAGGTAATTGGTGGAAATAATTATATAGCACAATTTAGTATGACTCCCCACTAAATTAATGGGGCCAACAAAATCAACAACCCATTTCTCAAAGGCTTCATGTGCTAGGATTAGATGAAGGGACATAACATCCCTTTAGTTTGATTTACCCATGCATTGACAGATATCACATTGGTTTGCATAAGCATTAACATACTTAAATAGAGTAGGCAACCACAACCCAACTAATTGAAACTTTCATGCTATAGCATCATCGACATAATATCCTTTGATGACACCTTTATGAACCTATTGAATAACCTTAATGTGATCATGCTACATAATGTAGAAACATAAAAGTTTATCCCATCCAAGATTATAAAGATCACCCAAAATGAACTAGAAGGGAACAACATTAAAAATAAACTTCTTCTCTTGAGTTTTGATCTGGTCTAGTGCTGAACCTATATTAAGAAAAACTATGATATCCTCTAACTCTTAGGGTATGCACATAACTTAAAAAAGTTACATATCAGGTGAGTCATCCTTGATGGAATGCATTAGTTCACTAGATTAAATAAATGATAAGTGATCAGAACCATAATTATCCTTATCTAGTTTTACTATCATCAAGAACTATAATTCTTAGAAAATCACAATCCACCAAAAAATGCATCCATGTAACACCAACTTATTCACTAGGTATTTTAGTGTTTCATGGTTCATAAATAAAATGAATGGAGTGGATAAAAAATACTGACAATTTTTTTGAAGCATGTATACCATGGAAAAGGCTTCATGTTCTATAGTCAAATAATTTTGTTTAGCTAGAGTGAGATTCCAAATGGCAAAGTAGATATGATGATCAAGATTGCCCTCACTAGGTTGAGAAAGGATAGTGATTACTACCATGCCTGAAGCATCAACATGGACATGAAAGGGATTTATCTAGTCTAGAAACTCAAGAATGGGGGTAGTAATTAGCTTGCCCTTGAGTGTAATGAATGCGTACTACTTAGCATTGATATAGATAAATTGACTATTATATTTATGTAGTTTCTCTAGTGGCATAAAAATATTAACATGACCCTAAATGAACTATGATAGTATCCCATGTGTCTTAGAAAAGTACAAACCTCTCATTCGGTGGTTAGCACTAGAAGGAAAATAATGATTGTATTCTTGGATGGATCCATTGAGAGATAAGCATGACAAATAACATGACCTAACAAAATTCTAAATGGAGTAGATAAAACACACTTCTTTAGATTAAAATAAATTTGAATTTATTGGCAACACTCAAGCATAAGGTGAATATTAACATATTGGTCCTCCACTAAATCATAGATGGTCCAATAATCCAAGTAAACTTTAATGAATTTATGAATAAAGTATTTCAAATCATTGACCACAATCCATGAGAACATGACATGAGAATTCATCAACCTAATGGGCATCACCTTGTAAGCAAATGAACACCATTTAGTTACAAAGGTGGTCTTCTATTTATCCTCTTCTATAATCTGGACTTGATATCTAGAGAAACCATCAATAAAGGTATAAATCTCACACCTAGTAACTCCTATAATATCCTTAGTGAAGGGTATCAGAAAGGGGTCGATTAGATAAGTAACATTAAGTAATTAGTATTCCATAAAAACATGAATGCAACCATCATTCTTGATACTGATGAACTTGGTTATTACCCATTTAGACTCATCAATAGGAGTGATAATTAAAACATGAAACATACTATCAATCTCTTCCCTAACCTAAGCACATAAGTTGGGATTCATACAATAAGGTCTCTTTCTAACAAGTTGAACACCCTCTACCAACTTGGTGTGCATCTTGCCCAATGAAGAGTGCACTCCTTTGATCTCAGTGTAATTTAGTGGAAAAATGTCTTGATACTCTTTTAGTAATTTAAAAACCTTGGAGTTCTTAGTATCATACCAATGATTCCCCACAATGGCCATCTTAGGTGCATCCTCTATGCCAATATTACATTGGATCATTTGAAGTGGATCTAAATATGGATGCCAATCATTATATATGGTGTCTCAAAAATTTCATGCACCATACTCAATATGAAAATATAAATGATCAATGGATGGATCTAGTAGTTCAGAATTGGTACATTAGTCAAATCGGTACACAACTTTTTATTTGCCTTCATAAATTTTTTATCTTAATGCATGGTGTAGTTGAGATTTGAGTGATAAATGAGATGATTATTTTGTATTAGGTTTTTAAAAATGTTTAAGATCTCTTATCATGTGAAATGTATATTTCTGATGTGGTATTCAACTAGTGTTGTATCTCCTACAATAGTTTGACTCATGGATTACAAGGTGATGCATAAATCCATCTAAAGATATAAGTGAGATAGTGACACAATCATATTACCTTTAAGGAAACACAAATAATATATTTTCATATGTCATTCTTCATGTACATACCATGCTCTAGCCTAGGTGCATAAAGTACCATTTAATGCATGAACCCAAAGATACTTAGAAAAAAATGTCTCATCCACCTTCAAAATATTTTTGCATGCCTTGAGATGATATTTTGGAGGACTAATGCCATCATAACTTAAGGTGATATGAATGTGGTTATCATGATGAATACAATGGTGTATGGCAAAGTAAACTCAACCATAAGTGAATAAGTTATGATGGTGATTTACCCACCATTGAATAACTATTCCATCAAAAATAAGGAGAATCATGTGTATTGGTTCATCTTCAAACACATACAAAGCCTCTAACTACTGTAAATGCTCTCAAACTTCCACATGACCATGAAATATAGGGGATTAATCTAATCACATGGATGGAATAACCATAATACATCCAAGAAAAAGGAAAATAAACTTATGGTGTTTAGGTTGATTTTGTAAAGCATCCTCTTGATTATGAATATTATCACAAATTCTTCTCATAAGATCATAATCACCATGAGCCCAATAATCATAAGTATTACTAATAGTGTCAGAGATAGACTGTGTGTCTACCCAATGCAATATGTCATCTAGACTAGGGTTAAAGCATTCAATTCTTTAAGATGTGACATTGTAGATATGATTAATGTCACATTAACTAGCTCAACAAAATGAGGTCCTTTATTATGGGTTAAGGGGATTATGACACACTACTCATCATTCTCAAAAATTTGTAACACTTTTTAAAGCTCAAGTCAACATTATTCTCATAACACCAAGGGTGACCCAAGACAACTAGAAAATCATCATCTTTAGATAACTCAAAGACTTCAAAGTTAACCTTGAAAGTGACTCCTAAAATATCCATGGTAGAATCCTTAAGAACTCCAATAGGTAATACATGAGTCTTATTATCCATGAACATCACATGATGAGAAGTATATAGAGTAGGAATTTCTATATTTCTCCAAGTATCCTTAGTGATTACATTTACATTGATGTTATTATCGATGAGGATATCCTGAATGACCCATCCATCAATAGCAGCATTTATCAAGATCTCTTTATCACCCTCTATATTTGACTAGATATGAGTCTCTTATTATCGTGCATGGTTCAACTAATGATCCTTTGTAGGACTAGGTGCTTGATGACATAGCCAATTTCATAAAATAAGCACAATGTCTTCATCAATAATTAATTTACATAACTCATATAACTCATCATGCACTAAGTCTTGAATATCTGAAGCTTTCTAGATTTCAACGTATATAGTAACACCTCTAACCTTAAGGAATTGAATATTTCCTTATAGATTCTACACCAAATTCATTATGTTGTGTAACACCTCCTATTTCTCAACATCTATATAATGAGTAACAGAAGAATCTTCCCATTGAACCTTATTAGTAGGTTGGTTTGACACATACTAAGATAGAGCACCACTTCATGTAGTAATGTTGACCTTGGGATCAGTTGGAAGTAGCAGGGCATAGTCTACATTGATTTTTTTAAATTCGTAACATTCCATAACCCTTTTCATTTCATGACTTTGTGATGGTGGTACACAAGCTTGGGTATTCCTCTAGATGATGCTCATTTTTCCAAAAAGCACATGTGGGATAAATTGGACAATCATGCTAGTAATGCTCTAGGGAATCACACTTGTAGCAAGTTTTAGGTGTAAAATGACCACCTCCACATCCATGATTTCAACCCATATAATACTAGACTCCACTATGGTCTTGGTTATTGGAAACATAATTATAATGAGTACCACACATGCACTCCTTATGAATCTCATAATAAGGTGGCAGTCAATGGTATCATGAGTATATGCATCACATATTTTATAATATGAGGATACCTTTGATTGTGTAACATGCTGAAGTAGGGGTCAATACTTCACATCATGCTCTTCTTATAAAATCTCATAGGATTGTTTCACCATGGTAAAAATACTCCTTTTAGGGTAATTATTCCTATTATGACCTTCAAATTAATAGTCAACACACCACAAACCACTACAAGTATTGTGACTACTATTCATAATGAGCTTTTCCAACTAATATGCCATAGTAGAAATTTGATCCTCCATAAAGGGACTAATCCCCATGTTTATGATTCTAATGAGTTCAACATGAAGGGAAACTTCCAAGGCATTACTTAGGTAAGTGAAGGTCTTCTAGGATAATGTGCATTAGAAAGGAAGCAAAAAGCCTCCTACAAACCATTGGGCATGCTGAGTTATGTTTATCTCAAAACAAATTTTAGAAAGAATCTTCTTAAAATTTGCATCATACTCATTCACACTCTCAGTTAGTTATTTCTTTATGTCCTTCAAGGAAGCAATGATCTATTGTTCAAACTATGGGATATCAAATTCCTAGATAAAATCTACCTTTAGTTGTTTTGAATTCACAATATCTTATTGTGGATCAAACTTATAGTACAACTTGTACATGTGGTTTAAAAGAGTAGTGGTAAATTGAATTTCATTTCATTTAGTATATGTAATGCCACATGCTCTATAGATAAGTTAACACTTGTGAACATGTTATGATGCATTTTACATACCATGATACTTAGGTAAATGAAACATCATATTGTAATAAATAATGGGTATATGAGGTGATAGAAATAGATCTTGTTGTGATGCACTTCTATTACCTTTTAGACCTTATGGGGTAGGTTCACCAATACCTCTTATACCACCTTTAGATACTCCAGCTGAACTAATAGCATTATCACCTTCTGTTCCTCCTATAATAATAGAAGCACCAAATATGTTGGGCATAAAATTAGGCTAATTTATTATGGATGAGATAGTACTTTGCCCATTAAATATGCTTGATCCACCAAGCATTCCAAACTAAGTGATATAATTGTCTTTTAATGGAAAATAAATTAATAACAAACTTCTATCTTGGTCTTGTTCTTTAAAAGTATCTCTAATAGGTTTAATCAATGATTGTACACTATCTATATCCCAATTATGTACAAGAACATCATCTAACTAAAGAACATGAGCATGCACTATGGGTGGGGAATTGGGCCTATCTAGATTAGGTTCTTCAATCACCAATTCCTAAATTATTTCTCATATGCATAATTTTGCTAGCATTAGGTACAGTCCTATGGTTGGGGAGTCTCACTATGCCTTTATGCCTCCTTACAGACCCTCACAACACTTCCTAAGTCTTCTAGGACCCTCCTTGTATCTCTTACAATCATAGACCTTATCCTAGCCTCATCATAATTTTGATTATACAACTTCCACTAATGGATTCCATGATAAACAAATAATCTTATATCAAAGTGTTCCCCTTCATTTCCACACTAACTGTGTAGCTCACATGAGAGAGAGTTTATCCATCCATGAAGAAGCTTTACACCCCAAAATAAACTATAAGCTTCTTAATCTTGACCATAAAAATGCTTGAGATACTTTCCACATGGTTCTTAGAGGAAGTGAAACTAGGATTACTCTAGACAAGATTATGCTGAGATCATGTATTCCAAAATATAACTATTCAAGGTTTCTCACCACCAAATATCCACTATACATGTCTATGGTGCTCCCTATCTTGCTAAGGATAATTAACACTCTATTGACCAGGCACAAATTAATTTGTATTTCCTTGATTGGTCTTGTACATATGTCAAAAGTTAAACATGAAGGTGAATAGGCACTTCTACAAATAAAGGTTCACAAATTTAATCATACAGTGTTGTTCTAGCCATACACATGTAAAAAATCTTAGTTTAAGATATAGCAATGTGAAATTATCTTCTACTCTAATAACCCATCATTAAATATTATATAGATATCATTAAATAATATTCTTACCATAATTAAAAAAAGCTCTATATGTCCTCAAAACACAGCCAAAATTTTGGGCTCTTTTCCTTTAATTTGGCATATCTTTTCCTTAGTTGCGTGCCTAAGAAAATAAGAGTTATAAGATGCTAGTACACTGTAATATCATGTAATAAAATATTCTCATGTGCTCACCTAAATCATGAAAATTAAGACCATTTACCATTGGTTTTTTCACATGAGGGTGTATTCATTTACTTTCCTAAGCTATGGCACTCGAACAAGAACTTAGTCCTAAACTCATCCTTAGTTCTATATCTAACTCGACTTATTTGTTCATCACTTAGCTAACAAAAGAAAAATAAGTTGGAATAAAATAATAACAATTATTATCAACTTTATTATAACCATATACATACTAACACAAACATTTCATCAACATAGGATTACTCTCATTACATTCATAAGTTATGTCAAGATTACAATGATTCTAGAATCACAATGATAAACAACTCATTAACAACAACACTAAGTAAAACAAGAGGGTATTTATACTTGGTCTACCCCAACCATTTAGTTATAGATTTAAATATAAATAAGACAAATCACAAATGATAATCAATATAATTGAGTTGTGTGATCATATGAATCCAATAATGGAGGTTAGTATTATGTTAGTTCAAGTAACAAAACTCAAATAAAAATACACTAACACTTACACTCTAAGCCTAGAACTTAGGGGAGAGCTTAGTAAAAAAAGAAAAATTAAAGCATAAATATGACATGAAACACAAAAAATCCTTTACCTTCCTTGGGATATCCAAATGCTTTTGTTGAGTGGCTTGCTCAACTTGTGCATCAAGATTTTTTTTGAAAATAAAGCTTGTTGTCTCCTTCTCTCCTTGGCACCATTAGCTTTGATGTGGCTTGTGATTGATTGGGTCAATATTTTAAAATTATAAAATTGCTTACAAAAAAAAATAGCTTATATTTATCTCTAAATTTGCATTATAACTTTGGCATATGAGGGCTTAAAATTGAAGAAGCATGGAATTGTATTTATAGCCTAAGGATTTAACTCTCATGCAAGATGAGTTAAGGTTGAGTTAAGGCTTAGAATGGGTTTATACCTAACCTAGGTGAGTCAAATATAACCTGTCAAGATCCTACTCTCCCCAATAAGAGTATATATGATTACCTCTTGTATTAGCAACTAAACATGAAATTTAACCAGAATGATAAGTAACTAGAAATATGAAACAACACAAGATATGAGAGACAATACACAATTGTATTAATAATCACTCAGAAGAAAATACAATAAAGAAGATGCCACTTCTTCTTCCACCTCAAAGGCTTGCCACACCTCAAGGACTTCTTCCCTCTCTCTCACATGGTCCCAACACATAACTCTAATACAGAATTGGTGTTCACCTCTCCAACCAGTCAGTAACAATGCTGCCAGTACACTAAGTACACAACCGTACTCCAAGTAGATCTCCCTTCCTTACTGTCACCTGAAAATCAATAGACCTTACTTACCCTGTAGATATCTCTACACCCTGAAGAACCCTTGTCCTTGCCTCACCAAGTCCTTATGATTCTTCAACCATAACCATAGCCTTCCCTTTCTAGGCTGATTTTGTAGGGTTCCTCATTTCAATAGGTTTTGGTTTTAGAATAAATAATAATTTGAGGGGGAGGTCATTCAGGGGGGAAGGTGATAAGCTATTTTGGGGGGGGTGCGATCAGAAGGTTGGTGGGATCCCTTAGTAGGATCCTCCTCTAGGGAGTCCTCCTCAGAAGAGTAACCCCCAAAGGGAACCTCCTCACCTAAAATGGCATGGTTGTGCTTAATAAGGATGAGGATTAGGCCTTGATTTAAAATGGTATTGGTATCATTTACTTGATGAAACATGACAGTGCTCTCAAGTTACTTAAGCAAGAAATAAGGCAAACTAATTTTATTCCCAATGAAATGATTGATAAGTAGAAAATGGTTGGAGAACATTAGTGTATATTTACCTTATAGTATCATATATCACATGATCAAAAAGAAAATTTCTAGCCAGTATCATAGGAAGTCAGCCCATGGGAACCCTTATTCATTTGCATGAAATCATTTTTTCTAAAGAACCATTTTAGGGACTCTTTATTTTTTTACTAGTCCTTGAATTCCTTATCAATTATGAATTAAATGCCCATGGAATCATTGATTAACTAATTTGAGACATTAATGGTGATTCCACACATGGAAACCTCTTACTTTGTCCAAGCCACCATGAAATCTCATGTAATCTTGATGTTATGCTCAGTGACCCATTCCATAAATTTTGTCAAGCCCCATTTTTTGAGCTTCTTACAAACCTTATTTTTATCATATAATTCCTTATAGGATGTTGGTTCTAGTCTATCCCTATCATCACCCATGGGGAACAAGAGAGTAGAGTTGAATTGGGATAGATGAAGCTTCTAGATGGAGTAGATACAAGTAAGACATAAATGGGTGGGAAGTCCTACCAAAGTCTCATAAGAATAATTAAGACCCATTATTTAGAAATTATTATGGATAATCTTGATTAATATCTACCCCATTATGGTGAGATCATGTATATGTAGAGAGATGGATTTTTTAATCTGTATTGGTACTTTCATTAGGAATGGCATTAAGGACATTAGAAGGGACACTACCTGCATCATGTTAAATTCAACTAGGCAATTAATCTTATTTAACTTATTAATTAATATTGATTATACTTTTATTTATTTAAATATTTGATATTTGTTCATGTACCCCACTTAATAGGTCCATAGGCCAAATTGATTATTGTGATGATGTAAGATGATTAGGGATTAATTCATGAGAGGTTATTATTGCATACAATAGGATACCCCAATTAGGGATGTCTCAACATAATTCTGAGATTTGATAAATGATGTGAAATTAACTTTTATATTATTAATGATTTTGAGCTTTAATTTTCAATGGTTGGTAGGAATTAGTCTGAAGATTAGTTGAAATCTAGTTCTAGCCAGTTTTAGGTGTCTATAGTTTGCCCTTATTTGGGAAGATGTTTCAAGATGTAAGCATAATAATGTCTTATCAAAGAATGAAAAATGCCTATATGCCTTAAAGAATATAATGATTGAATAAAAATATCTAAACAACATTTGGGAAGCCTATAATGATGCCCCCTTAATGGAGTGATCAACACATATATTTGATAAATGGTCCCTTGAAAAGAAACAAGAAGCAGAATGAAATTAACCTATGGATGAGATTAATCCAATCAAGAAAATGCTTACATGCATTTGATTTAAAAAGTACTAATTTTCCTAAAAGTGGTTATAATAAGTAAAAAAGGTTGAGATAATAATTTTCCCATAGGTGGTTATAACCAATGACAATGGCATGTGCCCCAGTTAGGGATGATGAGTCAAAATAATGATTTGCCTACAAGCAATTATAATCATTAAGATGACCAGGGTAAAAAATGATTAATTATGCCCTAGTAGGGTAGATTAGCAAGCATAAATCAATAATATAATCTATCATACAATTTAAATATGAACAAGCACAAATGCAGATGCAATGGTTTAATGATTGAAGAAGAAACAAACAACTAGGCACATGATGATGCATAAAGTGATGAAAGAGATGAATAGAAGAATACAAATTCATCAATGTGAATGATTAAATTATACCCACCAATGGAGAGATGCTCATATTGATTAAAATTGATACAATAAAAATGGTTAATGGGTTGATTTGATCAAGGAGGGTGAGAGGATTTACCAAGGTTACCAATGAGAAACTTCTATGGATCCATTACTTGTATGAATTCTTAAGCTAATTTTTTTAATAACACATGATGGTAGGTATCATGATATAAAAAACCATGATAACTTAGCTGTAATATGCATAAGGAGTGACTCCAAATCCAATAAACATTTAAAAATAATGCACCAATGATAGAAACCATGATGATAATGTTGACATATGAATATGGAGAGAGGCAGGAATAATACATAAGGAATCACCCAATGAATGCATATAGACTGAGTCAAGACACAATACTAAAAAAAACAAATAGGCAAATAAATAAACAAAACTAAGAAAATAAACACACAAAAATATTGAAAAATAAAAGCAAAAAAAAATCATCCTAATAATGGATTTCCATAGTAGGGTGGACCGAGGATGACTAAATAGGCTTAGATAGGACAAATGTTTTTATATTTTGAAAATTTATGAATGTTTTTATAATTTTGAGGTAGTTTAACTCATTAGAGATTGATAAGAAACCACTCAAAAAATTATGAGAGTGATGGATTAAGTATATCATAAAATGGTGAGAGTGTATGCAAAAGGGGGATCAAGCTGACCTCAACATGAATTGAGCATGACCTACATATTCCCATGAGGACCTCAAGTCATAGTAGTTTCATCAACACAAAAGGTGGTGAGAATTGACTTGGTAACAACAAGTTCTTAAATTGAGACAAATGATAAGTCAAATGAAAATAATAATGGAAATGTGATGCAATAATGCATGATAAAAGTGTTGTTCCTAATTTGCCCATAGGCAGTTATAATTAGTAACACAAGGTGGGACACTAATGTCCCCATAGGTGGTTATAATCAGTGTTACTAATTAATTGTAAATGAAAGATAACTTTCTAGATCCACTGTCACACTACTTTCATAGACTATCATTTAAAAATAGAATTCTAAAACTATTAAAATTAGATCAGAATCCCATTGTAGAAGGTGTAGGAAGAACCAAAGGAATCAAGATAAAAAAAGGTTGGGTAGGGTGGCTACAAATAGGATTTATTATAATAGGGATAGTATAATAAAATGACATATGGAATGACATTATTTAGTATGATGATGGCATGAATATTGGATAAAATGATAATAGGGTTACCCCTAAGTGACAAGTTAAGTCAAATGACAGGGTAGGAAATAATGGAAAGAGGAATGACAAAATAAAATGACAAGGTAAATAGAAAATCAAAGGTATAGTTTTTGGCTATGGTAAATGTTTCTAGTATTCTTTCTGATGTAGAGATACATGTCTTGATTAGAAAATAATACTAGAATAATCAATCATGTAAATTACTTTCCCACACCTCTTCTAAATGGCTGCTCTGTCAAGAACCTGCTATAGATTAAAATTTCAAGAATGTTGTTGTGATCTTTGTTGGTCATTGAAATTTTATTTCTTTCAAACTTTGAGAAAAAGTATCATTGTAGCTTATCTAAAGGAAAGTGTGGTCAAGGATGGTAAAAAGGGATAAATAGTGGAGGATAGGTTTGGTTTGGTGATGTAAAGGTGGATGATAATGGAATGTGTAATGGTTGGGAAATAAATGAGGATCAAGATTTTTAGGTACACATAATGTTATTGATTCTAGATTTAACATAACTTTGGATGTGGCAAGGGCAAAGAATTTTTAATATACTCTTGATAAGACCACCAATTTTATTTTGTTTTGGGATTGAGAGTAGCTACCATCTGATTATGTTGTAGATTAAAAGTTATATTGATGTCATCTTTGATTATGTCTTCATCAAGTAGTGAAGAATTATTGTACTCAGCTATTGGCACCTCAAATAGGTTTTCACCAATGAATTTGTCTTGATTATCCCATAGTGACTCCAATAAGGTTTCTAAGGAAAATTGACTTTTGACTTTGATTGTCTTCTAGCAACTCAAACAAGGTTTCATTAAAAGATGTTGAGTTTGTATTTTGATTGTCCCCAAGCACCTCTGAAAAGGTCTCACTAGGAGATTAATATTATTTTACATGAATCTAGTCTTGACCTTCCTAAATTTTTTAAATTTATATGTTACCATGGATGCATTTCAATAAGGTATGATTATGTCAATCCCAATCGACACTTGTGGGAGGTGGAATGCCAATATAATGGCTAGGCTAGTTGGTGTTAATGACATGTAGAATGGTAATGGAATGGGGAGAGGCAATACAATCCTCATAGAACATACAAGGAGAAGTTGTGTTAAAACTAAATTAATCATACTCAAAAATAATATAAGGATGAAAAATGTATTCAAATTGATCAATAAGGTTTGTGTAACCAATGTTATAACAATCATGAATGTATTCTGATTCTAAAGCTAATTCTAACTCAATAGACTTTGAATTTGATGTTGAGATTGCCATTTTTTTTTATGATGTTAAATTTGATGTTTGTTTATGAATATAACTTGAATATAATTTTGATTATTCATATGGTGTGGATGCTACTACAATGATGTATTGTTGAATTTTTGGTACTGGACAAGTAACAACCTGTGATGGCATAATGGGATCCATAGAGACTAGTTTTTCAAAGTGATACTCCTCAACAATGGGAAAAAGGTTAAGAGACAAATCTTTAGATAATAGATTTTCAAGGGGAGGCTCTTTGAAAACAAGCATATGGTAGAGATAATGATTTACCCAAAGGAAATTATAATCATTAAGAAGTGACTCAATAAATATTGGCTTGTCGGATAAGACTCTTCGATAATAGGTCTATGATCAAAAGGTGATTTATCATAGTTTAATTTGTCACAAATGGTTTGGTAAAAAAAATCATGGATTGGTTGGATCTCTTGGCCTTAGTTTATGATCAATTGTAAAATACCAGTTTTGAACACAACTTGGTCTTTGAATGATTAGTTTAGTTATATCAATACTAATTGGCTCAGTTGTGGCTGGATGATTGGTATGGGTTTTGTAAATTGGGGAATAGTTAACACTAGATGAATAATGGCCTATGGTTGGATAATGATAGGCTTAAAAAGGGTTATTTTATGGCCTAGGATGGTAACTGTGCCCCATTGAATTGTGATTAGACAACTTCATTGGGATAAAGAGCTACCATATTTGGAATGGCCTATAATAGTGATGGTAAGGTGTGGTGAATATTGGTTTCTTGCATAAGTCAAAGGATGAGGTCTTGGTATGGAAATGATAGGGCAATGTGAATCTTAGTTGCTATTGTGAGCTAAAGGATGAAGTCTTGGAATAGAAATGGTAGGGCATTACGAATCTTGGTTTCTCACATAAGCTAAAGGATGAGTTGCTAGTATAGAAATGGTAGGGTTTTATGAAGCTTGTTTAATCACAAAATCTAAAGGATGAGGTCCTAGAATGGTAATGGTAGGGAATTTTATAGCTTGGTTCCTTTAAAAAGCTAAAGGATGAGGTCTTGGTATGGAGATGGAAGGGCTTTATGAAGCTTGGTTGCTATCATGAGCTAAAAGATGAGGTCCTAAAATGGTAATGGTAGGGAATTGTGGACCTTGGTTGCTCACACAAGCTAAAGTATAATGTCTTAGTATGATAATCCTTAGATGTTGAGGAGCTTAGTGGCTCACACAATATAAAGGAGGGTTAACAATATAGGTAGGAAATGAGATGCCATGATCGATGAGAGGGTGAGGATAGTATGTTAATTGGCCAAAAGATGGTACCACCAAATAATGCACTTAAGGATCATGGCTTTGTTCCCTAAATTAAGGATTTTAATGAGGATAATGATCCATCTCATAAACCAATTATTCACCATAAGGGTCTCAAACAAAGTCAATTTATGTGGCCATTCCATCATAACTTATATTGTACATGGATCTACCATAAGTGTAATGAGACATATCCACATTAATTATGAATGCTCCACAAAATGCTTATAGTTATACAAACTATACAAAACATTTTCCAAAGGAAAAATAGTTCAAACTTGGTCTAATTTGGTCTAGGGGATATTTATCTCCAAAATGGTCTATGCTAAAATTTGGTCTAAAATAGTCTAACATGAAATGTCTTACATAAAAGTTCAAGTGGATGAATAAAAATTGGCATGCCAAACTCTAGGTACAAAGTGTTTCAAACAAGTCTAATTCAAGAAAATAGAAGTGGCTAGGTATTTTGGCCAAAAGTGGCATAAAATCTAGACTCAAAATAGGCATGTGCTAGGTTTTTTGGTAAAATAAGGCACAAAAGCTAGAATTAAAAAAAAGGTAAGAGATATAATCTAATAAATCTGAAACACTTTGGCATAAAATTGGATTTTGAATTTAGACATGAGCTTGGTAAATTGGCATAAGGAATGAAACAAAAAGAATAAGGAAGATAGGATATTTCTCCCAAATAAAGGCACTAATAATAATGAATAATAGGCTCTTTGAATAAACAACAAGCTAGACAAAATTGAATGAAATAATGGCATTAGGCATAGATCTTAAAAGACACACATGGATTGGTTTTGAAAAATGAAATTTGGCACAAGGCAAAAAGTCTATGAAATAATTTGAGTAGTGTGACAATATTAACATGCTCTGAAGATGTAACAAATGCTTATTTAAAGACTTAAAGGCACATAAGTTGAAATGAATTAGACAATGTAATGTTACCCTTTTTAATCAAGTGACACACACATAAAGATTTTTTAAAATATTAAGGAAAATGTATGTAATCAAAATGTACAATGTAATTCCTCCTCAAACAAAGGAGTGATGTATAAATAAAACTCATCTTGACATCGGATAACAAACAAAATAGATAGATTAGACTTAAAACCATGAAATAAAGGATAAAATGACACAAACACCTAAGTGTAACATCCTAGATCCTAAAACTAATAAGGTTGATATTATTATCAAATTACATCAATATAATCACTCTTAGGAGGATTTTAAGTGTTAATTTAAAAATAAAAGTGCATGAAAAGTAATGTTTTTAGGCCCCCTCTTCTCCCAAGAGTTTGTAGTATGAGATGGAACTTTGGGCTACTTGCCTTACATCAACAATATGTCTATGACAAGTGGGGCTGTTATAAAACTAAATTTTCATGCATTTATAGATGGTCCTAAGTGTGGCTAACACAAGATATACTCACATCATTTAGATCTGCATCAACTAGATTTTTATGAAAAGGTCTTATCCTTTTCACAACCACTACATCCTTCACTTGCTCACTGTAGTGCATTGTCTAAGTTGCCCCTATAGAGTTTATTTAACCACTCAAACAAATGTCCTAGTAATTCAAACTCAATTTATATAACCCACCATGGAGTGAGGTTGAAATGATGCTAGTAGATGAATTATTAGGTCAAATATTCCCTAGAGAACCTGTGAAGAGGCTATGAGCTTTTTCTCATAAGCCAAAATGCATGAAAATAAATGATTAGTGAAGACTTTAAGGTTGCATTTGGACCACCCAATTCATATGGGTTTAGGGAAGGCCTTGATGATGTTATTTTCATGTTTTGGACCAAAGTAACAAGGCAAAGAAAGAGAGATTTTGGTCACCCAATTTCCATAAAGGGGATGGGGGAGAATACACACATTAATCATTTTTCAAAAATAAACAAATTTGAAAGAATAAACACAAAACAAACACTCTGAAGAGTATGTACCTAAGTGTGAGCATTTATTTTATTGTACCAAAGTGAGATGTGTTGTGAAAATTTTGGTCATTGGCATTATTTGAAAAACTTGTGAAAACTTTCATAAACAACTAAACATAAAAACACCTAAGTTATTTTTAGGCACCAAATGAAATGTTCAAGACTTAACCACCTCCAAAAATTTGCCTTTTTCTAACTTAGGTCCTATAATTTTTAGAGGGTTTTTTCCTACTTAGAAGCCCAAATGTGAATGAGAAAACAAGATTTGGAAATTTGCTCTCAAGTTTCTCTATGTTTCTATCTCAGAGATCGCTGTCAATCTACACAAGGATCGATGTCAGTCTATAAAAATTGATGTCAATTAGTCATAGAAGGATTAACATCGGTCGACTCAGATCAATGTTGATTTCCTATAAAAAATATAAAATCATAATATAGATTTTCAAAAATAAATGGGTAATAATATAAGCATAAAACCAATAAACAATGCTAGATCCTACAAACAAATGGTCAATAAAATAACATTCAGGCCTTTAAAAACAAAACCAAAACTAAAAAACTCATTTAAACATGCTTTTGCCATGCTCTTTTATACACATAGAGGTCAATGTTAGTTTTGATAGGATAGACATCGGTCAAATGGAATTGACATCGGTCTTTGTGTAATCTATGTCTCATTAAAAAATAGAATATGTGAAAAATAAAGCCAAAACTTAAATTTTGAATATTGTCAAGCATTTATTAGAAAAATTAAAAGTTACATATTAGTCTCCTTGCATATTTTGGATCTTTGAGGTCCCACCATACACGCCATTTGTGATCATAGTAAACCAAGAAGGGATGTTAATATAGTGTTAGTTCAAGTAACAAAAACTCAAATGAAAACACACTAACACTTACACTCCTAGCCTAGAACTTAGGGAGAGCTTAGTAACAAAAGACAAGTGAAAGCATAATTAAAACATAAAAGATACAAAATCCTTTACCTTCCTTGGGAGCTCCAAATGCTTTGTTGAGTGGATTTATTAGCCTGTGTATCAAAGAGTCTTTGGAAAATGAATTTTGTTGTCCCATTCTCTCCTTAGCACCATTGGATTTGATGTGGCTTATGATTTATTGGCTCAATATTTTGGCATTATAACACTAATTACAAGGCAATTTTGGCATTATAACATTATATCAAATCATTTATCTCTCTCCAAATTTGCATTATAACTTTGGCTTATGAGAGATTGAAAATGAAGAGGAATGGCATTGCATTTATAGCCTAAAGATTTAACTCTCACCTAAAATGAGATAGGGTTGAGTTAAGGCTTGGAATAGGTTAAAACATAATCTCATTGAGTCAAATATAACCCTAATAGAATTAATAGTTTTCAAGTAATTATGATTTGAAATTACTAGGCATGGCTCTCTAAAATATACATTTTAATATATTTTCAAAGAGTTTGACAACTCATAAATATAATGATGAAAGGCTAGGATATTTTGAATTTTTGAATTTATGTTTTTAGTTATTCATTAATTACACATGGATAATTCAACTAGGATTTTAATCTTGTTTAAATTGTTAATTTATTTTGATTATCCTTTTAGCTCTTTCAATATTTGATATTTGTTCATGTACCCCACTTAATAGGTCCATAGGCCAAATTGACTGTTGTGATGTTGCAAGATGATTACAGATGAATCTGTGAGAGGTTATTATTGCAAATGATAGGATACCATAATTAGGGATACATCAACATGATTCTAAGATTTTATTAATGATTTACAAGAAAATTTGAGATGTTTAGTGATTCTTAGGCTTAATTTTTAATGGTTGGTAGGAATCAGTTTAAAGTCTAGTCAAAATCTAGTTGTGGCCCATTTTAGGTGTCTACAAGTTGTGGTAAGTCATTTAAAATAAATTCTTAATGAATTGAGCCTAACTAACCCTATATTATCTCTCTATGATGGATCGTCTTCACTAAGTGCCTATCTTCCTATAGGTTAGTGTTGAATTTTTGCTTAATTTAGTCTTTTCCAATGTTTTTGTGAACTGATCCATAATCGTATCCACTTTATACACTTTCCTAAGGTCTTCTACTAATATCTGAGTCCAAAATTCTTAGGTTCTCTATGTATCATGGTTCTTATCTCCATGGGACTTTCCTCTTCTACACCATGGTCTTCCATGCCATGTTATTCTATGCCATGATCTTTTGTGTTGTGTCTTTCACATGCTACTTATCATCAAAAAGTACTTGGCCAAAAATGTCTTCAAAATTTGGGGCCCAACACTCTTCATAACATGTAACATAAAATAAAAATTATTTATCAAGGATCATAAAAATAAAATAGTAAGATGGTAACTTTCAAGGATTTTTTTATTAATATTTATCTCATAAATATATTTCTCACCTTTTCCCTCCAAGCTTTGTTGCTCCAAAATTTGAATATTTAATGGAAAAGGAGATCATTCACACCACATTAAAGAATTAAATGTTTTTTGCTTAGATTTTTATCATTATGATATATTATCAACTAAGATATTCCTTATAATCCTAAAGTATTATTATCTTGATTAATTTTATACCCTTCTATGCGGATCCATTCATGTTTTCACAACCAATGTAGATGATTTTTGTCTAATTTTCAAATTAATATTGACATGAGGAAATAGTTTATAAATTATCTCAAATCAAGCAATGAAAACATAAACATATAAGTGAAATTATGCTAAGATTCAAAATAATGGTTACTAAAATGACTTACGAGCCATTCAATATTGAATTCCAATCATCATTATTAGCAGTTTACTTCCAATTATTGAGGATAAAGCTATTTTAAATTATTATGCTTCATTTCTTGTGTTTTGTAATCTTAGATAATTTTAAATTAATATTTTAGATACAAAAACTATTAAGTATAGTTCTAATATTCCCACTTCTTATTTTAAATTTTAAAACAAGTCAAATTTAAAGAGCAATATTCATAATTTTGGGTTTCCAACTAAGAATGACTCTAATAATGTTGTCAATTACAAAAAACCATTTCATGAGGTTATTTTAATTTATTAAAGATAAAAATACAACTCACTAGAGTCAATAAAGATCCTCAATTTTTGTTAATAAATTAATAAAAAATTAGATGAATACCTTACCTCAATCGAGACCATTACATAATTCATGACCATTTCAAACATATTTTATCTCTATTATTTTTGTATTCATCATAGAGTACAAGGATATTCATCACATAGGTGAATTAAATTCAAACATAAGTATTAATATCTTATTGAGAGAAACCAAATTTTAATAGGAGAAATTAATGACATAAAAATGTAAATAAACAAGCCATTCCTATAAATAAACATTTAAATATATTTATAAACCCTCTTCCAAATCATAATTAGATGTGAATTTCATATAAAGCATTTTTTTCAAAAAAGGGTAGTTTAAAGCTCAATGATATTGGATTTTTTTAAGAGAGATGAGTATGGAATGATTTATGGTAGCTTGTATTTAAGGTTTCCCCCTCTATCAAACTACAAATCTGACATTGATATAGAAAGGATTTAGTAAGTTTTATTTGACATTTATTGGTTTTGTGATCCACCCTTTAGGTAGTTAGGTAGACCCTATATTAAATGGCCTCTACTACCATTTATGAATCTTTGGATGCATATAAATTAGGTGAAATATTGAGTGATAATAACCAAAAAAAACAAGGAAATTCATTCTAAAGGTATATCACAAGGTAATGGATCTAATCTAGACACCTGTTTACCTGATGTTGTTATAAATATGCTTGAATTTGATAATGCTTGCATTTTTTTTGAAAATTTCCCTCTAGTTTCTTATTTTGTGGGTAGAGTCCCCAATGAGATCCTTTTATATCAATCAATTCATAACCATTGGAAAGAATTTTATCAATCAAATTTGCACCCTAAATGAGGTCTACTCTAGCCTCCTTAAATTTGATGTAACATGGAAACATCTCTCAAGTTGTGGGTGACTTATGGGAGAGATATGTCTCAATATTGAAGGGTTATCTCCCTTGCACCACATTGAAAAGTAACCAATAATATACTTGATTTGAAGGAAAATGGATAAAAGGGATTAAAACTAACCTAACGTAGGTGATGTACCAAGATAACTCCATAAGATTACTTGAACGTGTACTAAGAAAAGGCAATTTACAAAACTAATCTCAACACCCAAGGTTGCATGAATTTATCAAGGTATATAAATATAAGGTCTTAATATAGACATTATTAATCTTTATTACACTTAAAGACACACAAAAAAACTAACTACACTTCATGTGATTTGTTAGAAGAAAGATTACTTGCACAAAGCATGAGAGAGTGAGAAGAACACAAGGATATATGATTATAACTTGCCATTAAACCATGAAATACTTAACAAACTTGAAAAAGAATTTGAGAAATTAAAAATAGTGTGAAATATTTTATTCAAAGTAAAAATTAGTACTCAAACTAGCATGGCTTCACCATACCAGATGTGGATATCTTACAAGGCTAAAAGTGGCCTCTTATATAGAGAATTGGGAAGAGGGAGAGAGAGAGGGGTGTAGAAGGAGAAGGTTTCCAAGTGTCCATGTGAGAGTTAAAAATAAATATGAGTTATGAAAAGTCTAAAAAGCTTCCAAATCCATGTTTTTCTCCTCTGAAGATGCTCTAGACCTCTAAGTGGCATAAGAGTTAGAATTTGGCTTGATACCTTGATCATCTTCTTGAAAACTACCCTTCCTTGTATAAAAAGAGTGATGAATGGAATTATAAATAATAAATTATACATTAATTCCTTAAAACCTTCTCATTTCATACCTTACCTTCATTTATAAACTCTTTTGATTTGACATTTCATCATTCATATGCTTAGGTGTCTTAACACTCCTCATTTCCTACATGTAGCTTGGTACAAGTGGCTCAAAACTTGAGTTCATATTATTAAAGGAACTATATCTCCATGTATGGCCTTAAAATATCTTATCAGACCTGAAACGATCCATTTTTATTCATATAAAAACTTCCAAGACTTTATTTTTCTCCTCAAGCTCTCATTAGGCCTATTTTCCTTGTAGCCCTAAAAACTTGTAAACCTCATTGTGTAGGGAAATGTATGGATTTTAATAATAATATAATCAAATATTTGAGGATATAGAATGGATTTAAAACTACATGCCAAATTTATGTCAAGAATTTAAATGGAAATGCCTTTTTCTACCTTTCTCTCTCCTCAAATAGGCCTCCTTATATAAAACCCTATTTTTATACACTATATCTCTCCCACATGTGTGAAATAACCCAAAATCATGTGATTAAATTTAAATAGTCTATCACCAACCTCCATGTCAAATTTAAGGCCATGAAGCCCTATAGAAGTGTGAGAACTATGAAATGGCCTTGAAACCTAGTCTCATTTTAGGTTTGTTTAGGACTACCTTGGAAAATGATATTTGTTTTTGGAATTAATGTATGTAATACATATCAAGTGTCCTCATCCAATATTTTAAAAGTTATCCTTTCCTCAAATCCCTTATAAAACATCAAAAACCATTCAAAATAGTGCACTTATTACATTTTTACAACTACAACTATGGAAAAAGTATATCTATAAAACCCAATTTGAGTCATAAAAACATATATAGGGTTTTATAGGTAAATTAGGTCATTAAATTCAAATTAGAAGGTCATTTCTCTCAACTAGTCATTACTAGGGTTTTATGAGGCTTTTAAGAATGTTTCATTCTTAAGGATTGTTCATAAAGAACATATCCTCTTTATCTCTCATAATTACATAATAAGGAAGTGATGGGACACATATAAGACCTTAAAACACCATTAAACCACATGTACCTTATCAAGAAAGATGTGAGCAAAAGTTGTTGCCACTCAGGTGGCTGAGTGTGCATTTGAGAGGGGCTTCATTCTTAGGCTTTTTTCATGAAAGTCAAGAATCTAAACCAGTAAAAAATTAAAAAATATTGTAGTGTAGGGACCTCATTACCATACCTAAGAACCATTTACATCCATGCATAGGGTCATGACATCACCAAGCAATAAAAGACTATTCTTGAATGACAGTCATGCATGAATGGAGCTTGAAGAAGTCTTAAGTCTAAAGTTGGAAATTTTATTACTTTGATCTACCTTTATATGATCCTTGGAGGTATGTATTATTAATATAAACCTCTCAAAACCTTAAAATAATCACCTTACCTCCTATATACCACTTCATTCATGAATGCACCTATGGGCATGTGTGTGCTTGATCTTAAGCTTATCTAACCTAAATAAAACCTATCACAATTTTATCCTATTGGAGTATTGTCAATGATGTCATGGTGATGTCATAAAATGTGTCTTGGTGAGTGGATGAAGTGACTTGATATTTTATGTGACAATGACAAAGTGTGCAATGTGCCTGTTTTAGTATGCTTAAAGGAGGCTTGGTTGATCTTTAGTGTTGACATGGCTAGAGATGTTTAAGGATGAGTATGGAGTATTGATAATGTGAAAGGGGTCTCATATAAATTGTTATATTCTTTTAGATCTTATGTGTATGAGTTTTATTCATCTAGTTATTCATTATGTTCATCTAGACATTTTGGTCCAGTGGCAAAAAATCTAAGTAGGTAGTTTGATGACATCACCATTACCACATGAAAATAAGTCAAGGGTAGTTGTTCATATGGTTTTGATCAAATTAGTCCCTAATTTTTATTTACTATATCTAAAGTCATGTGTTAAATCATGGTTAAATATATGAGGGTGAAAATTTAGCCTCTCAGTCAGAATTCATTGTTTTCCCATACTTAGCCAAATTTGCATGTGGCTAGAAAGAGCCAACTAAGCATGTTCATAAGGTTAGTATTCACATGAATGGAGGTGTTAGGATAAAATAATCATATGGATTTTTTCATTTTATTCCTAGTTTATTTGTGCTAAAATTTAGATCATGTGATGAATCATGTCAAAAGATATGCATATGCAAAGTTGGGCTCCCAGGTAGTTTGACTATGTTTTTCCATACTTAGCCAAATTTACGTATGACAAGGAAAGTTGAGTAGAGATATTGATGATGTTATATATTTCACATGTGAATGTGTCAAGATAAAATAATCATATGGGTTTGTTTAGTTTTGATCCTAGTTTATTTTTTATAAATTTTAAATCATGCACTGAAGTGCAAAAAAAGTTATGCAGGGGCAAAGTTGGTCTCTCAGATAAATTTATGACATATTTGGCTTTGTAATAAATGATTTTGAGAAGGAATTTTAATGGTATTATATTTTTCACGTGCAAATGTTTCAATAAAAATTTGGTACATAATTGGATTCATATTTGAAAGGATAACATATGGTACAATTTATACGACATGAGATTCATCACAACAAAAGATATATCTATAAAGTTGGCATTCCATGCATATTGAAAGGGTCCCCATAGTCATTTCTACACAAGTTAAAGTTCAAGCAAGATCGATAGTGTGTATTTATCTAAGAAGTCAGTAAGTAGTGAGATGAGGATAGGTGAATGATTTTTAAAAACTAAGAAAAGGTAAAGGATAATGATCTAATGATGAGTAGGTGTTCGTACAAATTAACTGAATGGTGAGCATTGATCGTTAAAGACTTGACTGATTTGTAGAGATTGATGGAGTATGTTGAGTCAAATTTTCAAGATTACATAAGATGAGGTCAAAGTGAATAAGGTTTAATGTTTCAGCATTAGTGTTTATGAATTAAATTTAAAACAATATCAATGGTGTGTAATTGATCTAATTATGGAGGAAATGAGATGTGAGAAAAGTGGTCAAAGTTTAACTGTGACTATTGTCATTCAAATATTTGAATTTAACACAGAAAAATTGAGCTCTATATTTTTTCCATATATTTAGATAAAAGTTAAATTTACTGGTGTTATAAAAATAAAATATGAAGAAGACTACATGATGCATCTAATGAACTTAATTTCAAGATTTAGAAGTGTGTACAAACATAGTTATTAATGTTCAAAGTTGACTGTGTGTTTTTGCTTATTCTGCAAGTGACCCAAGAAGGATGTTTGAGATTATGTAGATGTTGTTCCCATATCTCATGATGAATTTTATATTGGGGAGTGTTTTAGACTCCATAAGGATGCTCTGTGTGGATTTTGGAGGTGTGATCAATTTATCTTGAGTATGAGCAATGCTTAAGAAGTTGACTGTGTATTTGTTCATGTTGTTACTATGCATAAGGTCAATATTTTAATTGATTAAGCATATTAAAATATGATTAATGTTTATTGTGAGAATTTGAAGATGACTAAAGGGTCATGTAGTGTGGACCTATACATTTTTAAGCTATCATATGTTCTTTTTTTGTTCAATGGTGTGCTAAATGGGTGAATAGGTCTCCATGAGACCTATAAGAGATACAAGGGCCTTATTAAAAGGTGTAGATGCTTAAGGGTGACCCATAGATTTTATGGATGACCTATGAAGATTGTTTTGAGATGTGTTTTCATGTGATATAGTTGCCTTATGGGTTAAGGCATGCCTAATTTCTGACCAAGGTGTTGGTTATCAAGATTTATCTATAAATAGTGAAATCAAAGATGGTGATTTCTAGATAAGTGAGTGTGAGAAAAAGGAGAGATTTGAGAGAGGCTTGCATGTGTGATTTGTAAATAAAAGGAAGGGTAGAGTTACCTATAGATTAGTTGAAGAGTATAATAAATCAAGGATTATTTGCATGGCCTGTAGGTCATAATTCTATTTACAAAATAATGCTCTTGTTATTTGAGTATGAGTGAAGGTGAAGAGTGATAATCAGAGTTACATCATCAACTGTTGAAGACATCATTTCAAATGTGGATGTGTTTATAGGTTTTGTTTTTGTAGATCAGCATCTAAGGTTTTTTTATCCTCCTTTAAAGGTAAAACTTTCTAAAATTTTGGTTGTTGTTGTAGCTCAGATAGATAGGTGTGGCAGCACCTTATAGGATTTTAGTCTCACTAAAGAGGGATTTTAGTTCCTTGATAATTTTTAGATGGTCTAAATTGGTTATTATTATTATTATTATAGTATAGTAGTCCAATTTTAGGTTCTAGTGGGTTTTATTCCCAAAGAAGGTTTCCCATGTATGTCATGTGTTATGTGATTGATGTTTCACTATCTCTCTTGCTCATTGCTATGAATTATGTGTATGCTTTATGAATGCTTATGGTAATTGATTAAGTATTTGTAAAGACAAAAAATGAAGTTGGATTATTTAAGATCATTGATTCACCCCCCTCTTAGTGATTTTACCTCTAACAATTGGTCTTAGAGTAGGTCCTTTGGTAAAGGCTTAATAGCTTGAAGGTGATCTAAGGTACAATGTGGGTAGTCATCAAGGAGGTTTCTCTATTAAGCAAGCACCGATTTTCAATGGATCCAATTATGATTTTTGGAGTGCAAGGATGAGGACATATATTATGTTCCTATGGTTTTATGTATGGAAATTTATTTTGGATGGATATGTTTCTCCTACTACTCTGTCTAGTGCTATAACAAGAAATTATTTGAGAATAATTCTAAGGTAATAAATTCTATCACTTGTGGTCTTTCAGAGATTGAATACATGAATGTAATCCATTTTAAATTTGATAAAGATATATGATTAAAAATGAAGATAATTTTTGAATGAGATTAAAAGGTCAAGCTTTATAAGTTTTAGACTTATAGAAGGTAATTTGAAAGTCTCAAGATGAAGGAAGAAGATTCTGTGGCATCTTTTTTGTAGAGAATTGATGAGACTGTGAACATCATTAGAGGTCTTGGAGAGTATATTGAAGAGGATCCTATAGTCCAAAAGGTATTAAGGTCTCTATCTATTAATTTTAATCCAAAATTATCTTCTATAGATGAGATTCATGATATTACTTAGTTAAAGATGGATCAAAAGCATGACACCCTAGCTGTATATGAGATAAGAGTAAATGATGATATACCACCAAAGAAGGAAGCTGCATTCAAGACAAAGATGAAGCCTAAGAATAAGTTCTAATATAATAAATCCAAAGAGGATGACATATCAAATATTGATGATGATGAAATAATTTCTTTGCTTACTATGAGATTGAACATAAGCTCAGGGAAGTATAAGGGTAAACTACCCTTCAAATGTTTCAATTATGGAGATATAAGATAGTTTTCTTGTAAGTGCCCTCATAAGCATGATAAGAAATATGATGAATAGCATGGTGAATGCCAAGATGATGAAATTAAGACATATAATAAGAAAGGATTCATAAATTTTAACAAGAAAATGTCTTTAAAAAACAAAAAGAGTCTCTACACCAAAGAAGATTGCAACTCATCAGATGATAGTGACTCAAAATATGATCATGAAGATGATGGTCCTATTGAAGATGAAGCTCTATTCATGGTTGAGGAATGAAGTTGCTCACATCAAAAGGTGTATACTTGGAGTGATTCAAATAATGATGAAGATGAGATGGACTGTGAGACTGTATTGGTGAATGCTCTTAAAGAACTAAATATTGAGAATAAGATCAATAAGAAGATGAAATCTAATCTCAAGGACTATGTGGATCAATTTAGTGTATTTGAGGAAAGATTTGTTGAAGACTCTAGGGAACATGAAGGGGTTTTCATGTTTCTTTATTCTAAGTTAGAATATATGTCTAAAAGTCTAAGAGCCAAAGAACAAGAATGTTCAAGGTATGTTTCTAAAAATTAGGATTTGAAATCTGAGTTAGAAAGGACATATAGTAAGGTGAAGCCATTTGTGAGATTTGAAAAGAGCTCATGTGACCTAGATAAGATTATGAGTGGTCAAAAGTATGCTAGTGATAGAATTGGTCTTGGATATGAAGAAGAATAAAATAATGTTACTCAAGACAAGATGAAGAGTAATATGAACCAGGACAATCATACTTTGAAGACAAATTATCAGACAAGGAATATAGGTACTAAAAAAATGAAGACAAATCAGATCAGATAGCCAAATTCCATGTGGTATGCAAGATTAAATGGTTACTATTACACATGTAATCAATTTCATCATAGGGATAGAGAATACAAGAGACCTATTAGAAATGAGTTTGCATGGGACTATGATGGGGGTCATTAACCACAAGGAGTTAGGAAAATTAAGTGATTCAATTGTGTTGATGTGGGACACTTTACAAATCATTGTCCATATATGATTAGATAAGGTGTGTACTCTTATAAAAAGGTAGGTTGTTTTATTTGTCATGACAAAGGACATATGAAAAGTTTCTATCCAAACATGGTAATAAAAACTATGTTTCCATCAAGGAGTATGGTGTGCTATAATTATGAACAGAGAGGTCACATTGCTAATTTTTGAAAACAAAGGCCATCAAGTTAAAATGAGTTCAATCAGGATTCTAGAGTATAATAAAGAAGGCATGTTAACACATGGAATCTAAAGGTGACAAGTGTGAGTCATGATAAGACTTTAGGTTTAAGTAATTCATTTGCTATGGTGGAAAATGCTTTAGAAGTTGAAGAGTACCAAGAGGTCTTATTGTCTACTCATGTTGAAAATGAAGAGATTAAGCTTAAGGAGAAGACCAAGATACTGGTTGAGGCTAGTCATGAGGTATGTATGGATCTAAGTGAACATATTTCTATTGTTAAGCATATATCATGTAAAGAACATCAATTATCTATGCCTAATTATGAGGTTCCAAATTTCAAGGTGGATTCTTCACATGAAAAGGTATGTCATGAATCTTTGTTATCTCAATGTATTATCAATCCAATTATAAAAGAAAAGGATAATGTTGTAGTGGTTGAACATGTTGCATATTTTAAGCCTAATAATAAGAAAAAAAAATTAAGTATCAGATGACCAAGAAGGAGAAGAAATATGATGAGTTATAAGCAAATCTTGGTTTCACATTGTTCTAGGATATTATGAAATAGTATGTCTCTACCTATGCTTCTTAGGAGACATATTTCTTATGGAGAAGCAAGTTTATGGGATCAAGATCATAATTCCAATATATATAGAGACTTGTGTTGATCTTAGAATGTCAATGGTTAAGGGGGAACAACAAATTCATGAGTTTGCTCCATTAGTTTGTGAAAGAGTTATAGTATAGAGTCAGAATGGGTGGTTCCAGGTGGCCTAATGAGATTGATGAAAATTTCAAGAAGATTTTGATGATCAGAAAGGTCTATACACTTTTTTGTGATGTGATCCAAGTTTTTTGTGGTCTGAAGGTATGTTTGTGCCAATTGAAGATTTTTGAGTGCTCTTAGTTTTCTCAGTTTTTGGCTTAAGGGCAAGTAGGCACAAAATGGGTTATAGGAAGTCTTTGTTCAAAATGGTTTTAAAACTCAAATATTGGTAAAAAAGTATGTAATGGTTATCCTAAGGTGTGCAATAAGTTTCATAAGTGTATATTGACTAGAAGGTGTTGTGTTGACCTTGTTTATTTTGAGATACTAGGGTTTTGGGCTATGCTAGAAAAAATGTTTTCATTGTAAATTGAGGTCTATGGCTTCTTAATATGTTTAATGGGTCAAATGGGTGGTAAAATAAAGCTTCATAGATAATTTAAGGTTTGTGGTTCTCTAATTATTCAAGTTTTTATCAATATGTAGGGTTAATTGGCTAGTAGGTTTGTGAAGGAAGTATGTTTCAAAGGATGATATTGGTGATGAAAATATGTGTGATTTAGGGGGCATACGAGAGTTCCATAGATATTAAGTTTTAGGTCTTGAAGATTTATCTACTAAAAATTGTGGGCTCTGCAAGTTTCAGGTAGGGTTACAAGGAGGCTAAACATACCTAATTTGAAGAAGAGTAATTTTTACTCATTTTATCCAAAATAGAAAGGTATGTTTATTTCAAGGAAAGTTTTCAAGTTTGTTGAGATAATGTTTCCTATTTAGTGAGTGGCATGAAGTTCTATTGGTGGTCCTTGTGGTAGCTTGAGAGAGAAGGCTAATAAGCATGTGTAATAGTTCTTCATGATGTATGGAGATCTAAATATGATGAAGATGTGCAATGGATCATAAATATCAGGGGGAGTACCTATTATATTTTTATTTTTGAGTTCCATCATATTTTAACTATTTTATGTGTTCTTTCTTCATTGGTTATAGTGCCTAATTAAAGAGAGTGTTGGCATGAAGCAAGAGGATGTTGTCAAGGCAAGTTAAAGTAGGCTCAAGGTAAGGGGTAGTTTGTATCATATTTATAAGATGGTCCTTTCCTATTTATGGTATTTTTAGGTCCTCAAGATTAGTTGGTGCCCACTTTTTCATTGTGTCAAAGGGGGAGAAAGTACCTATTGTGGGAGTGCTTTGAAGAGAGAGAAGGTGAGCTATATATTTCTATATATGATGTTTGTTGACATCAATGACAAAGGGGGAGATTATTGAAATATTTTAAATGATTTCATGGTGATGTCATGAAATCATCATAGTAAGTGGATGAAGTTCCTTGGTAGTCTATGTTAAAATGACAAAGTGTGCAATATGCCTATTTTAGTATGCTTGAAGGAGGCTTGGTTGATCTTCAGTGTTAACATGGCTAGAGATGTTTAAGGATGAGTATGGAGCATTGAGCATGCACAAGGGGTCCCATATGAAGTGTTCTATGCTTTGAGATCTTGTGTGCATGAGTAGCATTCATCTGGTTCTTCATTGTGTGTATCTAGACATTTTGGTCTGGTGGCATAAAATTTGAGTAGGTAGTTTGATGACATCACCATTACCATGTGGGAATGACTCAACAAGATTTGGTCATCTGGTTGTGATCACATTAGTCTGTAGTTATTATATATCAGATCTCAAGTCATGAATTGAAGTGTGGTCAAATATATGAGGGTATAAATTTGGCTTCTCAGTCAAAATTCATTGCTTTCTAATACTTAGCCAAATTTACATGTGGCTAGAAAGAGTTGAGTAAGCATGTTGATAAGGTCAACATTCACCCATATGGAGGTGTCAATATAAAATGATCATATGGGTTTGTTCATTTTTTTCCTAGTTTATTTTTTCTAAATTTTAGATCATGCAATAAAGAGCATCAAAAGATATGCATATGAAAAGTTGGGCTCCTAGGTAGTTTGACTATGTTCTTCCATACTTAGACAAATTTGTGTGTGACAAAGAAAGCTGAGTATGCATTTTGATGATGTTATATATTTCACGTGTGAAGGTGTAAAGATAAAATAATCATATGAGTTTGTTCATTTTTGATCCTAGTTTGTTTGCACTAAATTTTAGATCATGCACTGAAGCACATAAAAAGTTATGCAGGAGCAAAGTTAGTCTCCTAGATAAATTTTTGACATAGTTGGCTGTGTGACAGAAGATTTTGAGAAGGCATTGTAATGACATTATATCTCACATACATGAAAGTTTTAGGAGTAGTTTGGTACATGGTTGGATTACTATTTGAAAGGAGAACATATGGTGTAATTTGTGGGACATGAGATTGATTTCAACAAAATAATATATCTATCCAAAGTTGGCATTTTAGGCATATTGAAAGGGTTCCCATACTTAGTCATTTCTACACAAGTTAAAGTTTGAGTAAGATCGATGGTGTTTATTACTACAAGAAGTTAGGAAGTAATGAGATGAGGATAGGTACACAATGTTTAAAAACTAAGCAAAGGTAAAGGATAAGGATCTAATGATGAGTAGGTGTTTGTATATATTGATAAAATGGTGAGTATTGACAATTAAAGACCTAATTGATCCACAAAGATTGATGGAGTGTGTTGAGTAATTTTTTTAAGAAATCATAAGATGATATCAAAGTGATTAAGGTTTAACATTTGAAAATTTGTACCTATGCATTAAAGTTTAGACACGATCAATGGTGCATAATTAATCTGAGTAGTGAGGACATGAGATGCAAGCAAAGTGGTTGAAGTTTAACTATGACAATTGTCATTCAAATATTTGAATTTAACATATTGAAAAACCAAAGCTCTATATTTTGTCCATATATTTTGATAAAGGTCAAATTTACTGGTGATATAAAAAGCAAAGATGTAGAGGACTGCATGCCACATCTAATGAACTTGATTTGAATATCTATAAGTATGTAGAGACATAGTTATTAATGTTCAAAGTTGATTGTGTGTTTGTGCTTGTTCTACTAGTGAATCTATAAGGATGTTTGAGATTATGTAGATGTTGTTTCAATGTCTCATGATTAATTGGATATTGGGGAGTGTTTTAGACTCCATAAGGATACTTTATGTGGATTTTAAAGTTGTGATCCATCTATCTTGAGTATGAACAATGCTTAATAAGTTGATTATGTGTTCATTTATGTTGTTCCTATGTACAAGGTTAATGTTTTAGTTGATTAAGAATATGCATAGGTGAGAAGTGTTGACTATGAGAATTTGAGGATGACTAAAGAGTAATTTAGTGTGGAACTATACATTTGGAAGTGTTATTTTGTTCTTTTATCATTTGGTGGCATGCTAAATCGGTGAATAGGTCTCCATGAGATCTAGACGAGCTATAAGGGCCTTATGAAAAGTTTTAGCTACTTAAGGGTGAACCATATATATTAGGGCCAACCTATAAAGATTATTTTGAGTGATGTATTCATGTGATATAGTTTCCTTAAGGGTTAAAGCATGCTTAATGGCTGACCAAGGTGTTGATTATCAAGATTACTCTATAAATAGTGAAATCAAAGATGGTGATTTATAGATAAGTGAGTGTGAGAAAAAGGAGACATTTGAGAGAGGCTTGTGTGTGTGACTTTTGGAGTGAAGGAAGGGTAGAGTGCCCTATGGATGATTTGAAGATTAGAATATATTGAGGACTATTTTTATGGTTTGTAGGTCATAATGTTTTTGGAAAAATATTGCTCTTGCTATTTGAGTATGAGCAAAGGTGTAATAGTGATAATTAGAGTTCCATCATTAGGTATTGAAGACATCAGTTCAAAGGTGGATGTGTTCATAGGTGTTATTATGGTAGATTATAATCTAAGGTGGTTATAGCCTATTTGAAAGGTAAAACTTGCTAAAAGTTTGGTTCTTATTGCAACTCAACTAGACAGGTGTGGTAGCACCTTATGGGATTGTAGTCTCACTAAATAGGGATTATAATTCCTTGATCATTTATAGATTGTCTAAATTAGTTCTTGTTATTATAGGATAGTAGTCTAATTATAGGTTATAGTGGATTTTATTCCCTAAGAGGGTTTCCCATGTATGTCATGTGTTATGTGATTGATCTTTCATTATCTCTCTTTCTCATCATTATAAATGATGTGTATGCTTCATGAATGCTTGTGGTAACTGATTAAGTGTTTGTAAAGAAAAAAATTGAAGTTAGATTATTTGGACTCAATGATTCACCCCCCCTCTCAGTGATTGTACCTCTAAAATATCCATTTTATGGGTCTAAGGATTAATTGGAGTTATGTCATAACCATTAACAATCTCATATTATTTAAACCATTATTCTTACCTCTCTCCATTCTAAGCAATCAATCCTCTCTTAGCAATGTAGGTAGGCCTAAAGACACCATTTTGACTATGTGGGTAAGGTTTAGAGAACCTGTTTAGTCATCCTCCTCATATTTATTGATTTAACTAGAATTAAAATAGTTTTTTATGCATTCACCATCACTTAGGTAGGATTCTAATGTTTCATATGCATCTGCCCCTTTCTTAGGCTTGAAACTAGGCTTTTTTGCTTAGGCTAGCCTATAGATGTTCATTGTGTTTGGAGGGTTAGATTGAGATTTGTATAATCATGTTGATATTTAATTTATTTAAGTCCCACTAACCTCAAATGTTTTTATAAATTACCTATCCATTATTCTGAGTTAAACCTCAATCCTTTTCATGTAATCTACCTTCTCTTTAGGTTGAAATTAGCCTATTCTTGACTGTAACTTGTCGGTTCTCATATATAATTTGAGGGTTTAAGGTATTCATTATTACACACACTAAACTTATTCAATAACTCTTGCCATGTTATTAATAGTTTAGGACTTTCTCAATGTCTTAAAAATCTATGCTTCACCAATACCACTGTTCAAGACAAACTCCTCAAAAGGTGGTTGTAGGTGGTCATTGAAAGAGTCTATAGGGTTATTGTGTTTCAAGACTTATATTTTAGACTAATGAGAAAAAGTGAAATTTTTTACAATAGGTTAAGAATATATCACCTTTTTTTAGTAATCTTAAGTCATTATGACTTTATAACCTACAATGTCCTAGACTACCTTCTCAAAGTGGCTATAGGTGACCATTATATGAGGTTGAAATATTATGTCCCACACATTGATATTCTAGAACTAGGTCATGATATTTTGAAATTGTCAAACTCATGAAGGTTTTCTCTCATTTCATTATAATCTTTGCTGAGCCTTCAAAGTTTTTATAACCTTCCTTTTCTCAGTCTTATACTTAGACCTATGTATATAATACAAGGCTTGTAGACCTTTCTAATGTTTTAACCTTAATCACTTCAACCCCCTATGTATATCCACTATAAAAAGTATATTATTTGGTTTGTGTCTCATATTATTGGATGAATTCAAGTTTACTATTTGATCTTCTTAATATTATTATTGGTTTTAGCCCAAAGTGAGGACCCATAAATCTAGGGCTTGTAGGTCTCTATTTACTTGTACAGGCTATTAGAGAGTCAACTTATTGAATCTTAATGTGTGAATATGTATCAAATATTTCCATATTTATTATCACCTTTTACATAATCCTATTTATTTTTATTGATCATATTTCATCCTCAAACCATCCATTTGGTCTGTACAGGCCTGTGTATAGTCATCTTATATGTGTAAGGTATGTGCATTGATAATGAAATTCTATGATTTCACTAATGAATTTTGATGATAAAATGGAGTTTATCAAGGTTCACATAGTTTTTTATAAAGGAGATTAATATATTTTCATTATTTTAAGACTCCTAGTCTGGACCTTGGACCCCATGAAATCTCACTTATAGGTCTACATACCTGTGAGTGAATGGAACACCTTATGATATTATATGGGAGTAAATTTTTTATCTTATCTCTCATTACTTAGGCTTAAAACCTTATCCATAGTATTCTCTCATGTACATTATTCTCTTATTTCCATTTAGGGCCAACATTTATGTTCAAACTTATAGTCATTAATGAACTATACTATGCTTATTAGAATAATAAATATGACATTTCTTGAAGACTATAAATAAGGAGCCATCTTCAGAGAGAAAATATGAATCATGGAATATTGAGGGTATTTTATATGATAAATAGAGTGCTAAAAACATTTGAAATTGATAGACATCTCAGACAAACCAAAACTTGTAGCAGGAGTGACTGAAACACCTTATACATTGAGACACATTTACTCTTATTGAAGACACTTCATGGAATTAAATTGGATGATTAAAAAATAATTTAAAATATATATTTGACATCTTCAAACATACCTAAAAACCATTCTTATCCATATAATTCTAAAGTGGAGGAAAAGGAGCAAAATTAGACCCTACTTAGATGGATAAGTTATAGTGACCTATTTTCACTCTTAACAATTGTTCATAAAGTAAAGGCCATGAATATATAAAACAATGACACTAAGTTAAATATTATTAGTACCCCTAACAATTTCCAAAATTTTATATCCCATCTCTCTCTCCTGGACATGCCATCCACTTGATTTTTTCCTTTCTGAGCTTGTGAAAGCAACAATAGAGGAGAGAGAACGTCTAATGCATCTATACGACCTTAAAATTGATCCAAATCTAGAATATGAATTTTATAATCCCAAGGGATACTTTAAAACATTTTTTACTTGAAATTAGATCTTTCAAGGTTGTACAAGTGCCCAAAATTTCTTGTAAAGTGGTATTTTTATCATTTTAGGCATTAAACCTACAAGTTTGTCAGTATTTGACCATTCCTAAAAATTATATAACATCAGGTACATTAGGTAACTTTATTTAAATGTTTGATTTTGAATATGGTACACACAACTCCTCTAAATAGGCCAAAAGCTAAACAAAATGATATTTTAGCACATAAGAACATAATAAAAGGTTAACACATGATAATTTGACCTTAAATACACATTAATAACCTTTTATAATGAATATAAACCATGTAAAACTTTTAACCACACTTGAAAACACCAAGACCTCATAAATGACCCCTAGGACTAGACAAGTACACATGAGATCAAACTTTAGACAAGGTTAGACAATGACTAATATGACCACATGGAGACCATTTAGGACCATTTAAGACCATGAAAAGACTACATACAAGTTTTGACAACCTATTAAAATATCAACCTAGAGGGTTTGACCAATTTTGACTTGGGGTCAAAATTTGGTCAACAAATTGGCAATTCACAGGGGTAACATACCTATAATGCTAATGGATTAGTATCATTATCCTTCCATTAGGAAATGGAGTCATTTTCACTTAGTTTTATACCTGACCAGACCTTTAACATGACAATAAAATATTATTTGATCTCCAAAGACATAAAACAAAGACATCACACACCAATCAAAGGAATAAAACACACACACATTATCAAACACTTAGGGAACACAATAAACAACATGAGAAAACTATCTATATAAAATTAACCTAAAAATAAATTCTTCCTCCTAGATCAAAGGGGAATCTTGTATAATCTCTTACTCCATGAGATGAAGAATGACATGAAACAAATTGTCTTTTGATCTTTGGTCTCATTGTTTTCATCTTCTTCTTGAATTCCACTCCTCTTGGCATGTTCTAAATTGAAACAACAACTACAAACCAATCACCTATGAAGGTTAACTCATATTTTACTTCAATAAACCTCTCATGATGCTCCTTATCTACAAATTCAACTAATGATGCTCTATCTATGGATGTTTCTTAAGCCTCAATGGCATCTTGAGTGACACCAAACTTGTTAGCTATTGTAAGCTCATCAATATCTTCAAGGAGTTTTTAATACTCACTCCAAGCTACATCATTGTCCTTGATGATCATATCTTGTTAAAAATCCTCATGAGAATGATATTAAATAGGCAAGATGCCTTTTCAAATAATTTTAATCTCTTTAAGAGATCGAAGGTATTGCTACCAATCATCCTTGTCCTCTTCTCTTTGATCAACATGAATAAGACTAACTAGAAGAGTACCTTCCTCTTTCTCCTCAAGAACCATAGGGTTTTCATGAGTTTCAACTTATTTTATGTAGTCATGAGGTGATTTCAAGGTAGCTTCTTCAAGCTCATTTCCTTGCTCATTGTGAACTATGTAAACATCATTCAAGACCGTAGTTTTCTTGTTTAGAGAGTTTTTAACCTTAGTATTAGCTGTAATCTCAACAAATTTAGATGGAATTGGATCATATTCTTAAAGCACACCATCAAGACCATTTCCAAGAGACTCCTCTTTGAAAATTTATTTGCATTTCTCTTCCCTAAGAGGAGTACCAATGGAAAAATCCTCATCAAGATCACTTGAAGAATCATCATTAGTTTCAAGTACAATTCTTTCTTCTTCACTTACCTCCCATAGGATACGTTCCTCTTCAAGAAAGGGTGTAGTGGGAGGGTTATGTTTAAGCTCATGAGTTGGAGAGGGAGTATGAACTATGATGAATGGCTCATGAATGTGTATGGGAATGTATGGATTACTCTTAGAACTTGAAACCTTGGGAATGGAGGATTCTTGAAGGAACTCTTGTAGGGAAAGAAAATTGAATTGGGCAATGGAAGGAACATTTTCATCAAAAAACAAATCATCTTTATCATGTCATTCTTGAGGCTCTTCAATAGATAAAAATCTATCTTCAACCTTATCAGTAAGAGTCTCTTTCTTATTTTGAAAATATTCTTGGATATAATTCCAAGATGGACAAGCTAGAGGTTCTTTGGGAGAGGACAATGGAGCTCGAGTAGGAAAAAATCATTCTTTTGTTTTAAACTCTTATTTTTGACTTGATTCAAGTCCTTTCATATTTAACTCTAACTCTTAAATTTGCCAATCTATATTATCTTATAATAGATTCTCTTGAAGGTGATTAATGGCTTCATGAAGATAAGGGACACAAGAGGGCTAATATGAGGTACAAGAGGACCCTTGAGTAGGGGTGAAAGAGACTTGCATAGGTTTAGATTCTTATTTGACTTCAACTCCTCAATATATACATGTTTAACCTTACTCACTCCATGACTTCACCACTTTATTCAAACTTATATTCTTGAAATACTTCTTGGGGGGTTCTTGAGGAAGAGAAATAACACTTTGGTTCTCAACAATGGGTTGCTCAACAATAGTCTTTTCTTTCTTTTTAATGCTCTCTTGGATTGAACTCTAAGAAGGGAAGGTTTGAGAAACATAGGAAGGACTCAAAACACTTGGAAGTTCACTTATAAGGGTCTCTTAGGGAAGAATGGGTGGCATATATGAGGGCTAAGGTGGTGTGTATGAAGACACATAAGATTGATGGAGTTGGAACTATTGTTCTTCATGGTTTTTTAGCTTATCCTCAATTTTTTGAATGAGACCCTTTACATCCATCATCCTCACTTGAGAATATTTATTAAATTTCTATGTCATAGGTGTCCATTCTTCTTTCAATACCTAAAATAAATCTCTCATGTCATGAATGAGATGACTAGGGATATCTTGACCATATTCCCTTTGTGTGTTAAGGTCTATCATGTACCTCTAAAATCTTAAGAGAGTTTGCTTCAAACTTGAAATGGACTGATTTGATAAGAGACTATGTGTTTTAGGAACATCTTGAGTTTGAGAAGGCTGGATATATGATTGTTATAACTAATTATAAGGTTGATAAAGATAATAAGACTAATATAGATCATAGTGATGTTGATAGATCTCATCATAAGACTAATAGGGAATACTATATGCTTGAGGAGCTTTACCAACTTGCATGAAATTGAACTCTACTTAAAACTTAGCCATAATAACCTCATCAAGATAATGAAATTGTTATCACCAAATTTTGCACCCTATAAGAGGGTGTTCAATCTTCTTTTAGATTTAGGCAACATGGGAACACTTTCAGGTATTTGGGTGTACCTATAATGGAAGTAACCCTCTAGATTTTAAGGGTTAGCTCCCTGAATATATATTAAAGTGATTTCACCTATGATAATTATTGATTATAGTAAAAGAGTTAGAATTTGCATGAAATAAACCTAATCTAAGGGGGTGATACACCAAGATGTATTCCCTATGACCATAATTATTTCTTGTACTAAGAAACAAGACACACAAATTGATTTCTAAGTCTTGTGGATCCTAACATGAGTATTTAAATATAGAGGTGAGATGTATGAGAACTATCCAGGGTAAGTGAAACATAGGCTACTTACAAACACTAAGGATCATTTTACACTTTAAAGACATGACCATACACTTGACAACACTTTATATGATTTGTTATAAAAAAACTATCATATAAACATGAAAGGATAAGGGGAGAAAAGGATAGAGAGTAATCACTTTGCACCACCATAAATCACTTGCACACTTAGAAAATTGTCCAAAAACTAAAAATTAGAAATACATTAATGTTCATAGGCACAATATGATGTCATTCTAGTAGGGATTCACCATACATGGAGTGGAACTTGTTTTTCAATAGCTCAAGGACTATATTTATAGAAAATGAGGTAAGAGAGAGAGGGTTTTTTCACTCAAAAAGGGATCAAATGAATTTAAATCCATTTGAAAAGTGATTACAATTACCTTTGAAAATATGCTTCTTTGGACCATTTTATTGATCCAAGTTACCCCAGTCCATTACATTATTACAATATCTTCTCTATGATACTCCATGGTGGATGCGATAGTGGGTTCAAGTAATTTTCAACTAGGTCTAGGTAACAATATAGTTATAACACTTGGATCCATCATTTAGAATCATGTCTTGTTGCCAACTTCTCTTGATTGGTTATCATGGCATGCATAGTGGAGAGAAAGGTCACTTTCATGTAACTAGTCCATTCAGTGAGTTGTTAGGGTTCACTTTCTTGCCTTCATGTCAACATTTAAAAATATACCTCATTCCATCTAAAATGATGAACATAGTCAAGGAATGATCCCTTTATGATGCAAACTTACAAGCTAAAAGTCTATCTTTAGCCACATGGGTGGTCCCTTTTTGTTCTCTATGCTTGACTACATCATACTTCCTTCTCTATAACATTTAAATGAATTTTAATGACATAGATAAAACCCTAAAAGACCCTAATTTACATGTTCAAGAATGGATTCTTGGCCCCCATCAAAAAACTAGGCTCCCTTTTACTCTAATTGGCTATCAAAATCTAACTTGGCTCATTGACACATTGACTCTCATTCATTCCATCAATTTTCTTGTGCATAGATGCTCATGAGCTATAAAATATACCTTTGAATTGTCAACCGTGTAGCTAATAGTTCCACTTGGTAAATGTGCATTAATCCTCAAGATCCTACTATCAGTCTGTAGCTTCACACACTTGTGTTGTGTTGACCCTGCTCTCTAACTATTTGAATCATCTTGTACTATTGGATTGAGATGTATGATCGAGTGAGGACCATTAATATTTATAAGACCCATTGTTTGAAACCCAATGGATAATTCATGATCTTAAAATTTTTAATCTGTAGGAGATCCTTTGATGTTTGCATGACTATCATTGATGGTCATGTGACCATCAAATTTAAGCTCAAAAGGATTGTCTTATTCTATCTTTAAATTTGACATTTGTGCAACTGTCAATCATCATTCCATAGAATGTGATTGATGTCCCATGGACCATTAAATTTAAATACATGTATATTTTCACGTGTGTTTTAACTTGTAATTTTCATGAATGTGTTATGTTTTTTGACCAAATTTGAAATATTGGATCTTGAAGCATGAGAAACATGGAGGCATCAAACTTTCATAAGATGTTCTTAAGGTCAAAATGGATAAACCCATATGATCCATTAGTCTCAAGAGATTTATAAGCAAAGATATTCAAAGTTAAAGATGGTTGGTCCATAATTACTTTTGCACAATGTGTTGATGATGGCTGAGCTTAAACAACTAAGTATGGGGGACTTAGAAAAAATACCTAGAAGCCCAACTTTGCACATAGATAACTCTCTTTATAATTAAGAGGAGGACCTCATAATTGGTGCTTAGAAACTTGGGACCAAGGTGAAAAAATACATGTGGTCACATTCCTTTGTAACTACTACACATGCAAGATTTGGCCTCAACAAACTGCCCACTTTTACTTTCAGCCACTAGACCCAAGATGACAGGATGAAAATAATGAAGAATCGGATGAACACTAGGGGATTCCTAATTTAGTCCAAGTAATATTAACATAAAATTAGGTCTCTATGACATTATAAAATACCTCTATATAAGATTTGGCTATAGGGGGCTGACCCATTTTAGCTTGTAGGAAAAAATGGTCAATATTCTTATTAAGGATGTTGAACATTTTCCCCATAGGCCAAAATGGGTCAACTCCCTATAGCCAAATCTTGTATAGAGGTATTTTTTAATGTCATGGAAAATGTTGTAGAGACCTTATGTGATGTTAATAGTACTTGGAATGACTTAGGAAGCTCTTGGTGTTCATTTGGTTCTTCATTGTATTCATCCTAACATCATGGGTCTAGTGGTAAAAAGTACAAGTGGGTAGTTTGTTGAGGCCAAATATTGCATGTGTGGTAATTTTAGAGGAAGGTGACCACATGGGTTTATTCACCTTGGTCTCATGTTATTAAGCACTAAATATAATTTCCTCCATCAAAGTGCAAACAAATTTATCCATGTGCAAAGTTTGGCTTTTAGGCATTTTTTCTAAGTCCCCCATACTTAGTCATTTGAGTTTGGTCATTGCTAGGACATTGTGCAGAAGCAGTTATGGACTAGCCATCTTGAAATTTGAACATATTTAGTTTGGAATTTCCCAAGACTAGTAGATCAAATTAGTTTATATTTTTTAACCTTAAAAACATCTTCTAAAAGTTTGATGCCTCCATGTTTCTCACACTTCAAGATCCAAGCTTTCAAAGTTGGTCAAAAAATATAAGATGTTCACATGAACATCAATTTAAATCTTGAGAAAAAATATACCTATGTTTAAATTTGATGGTCTGTGGGATGTCAATAACATTCTAAAAAACATTGCATGATGGTCATATGAATGTTAAATTTAAATATAGAATAAGACAATCCTTTTAAGCTTAAATTTGACAATCGCATAACCATTAATGAGAGTCATGTGAACATCAAATGACATCCCACAGACCATCAATTTTAAGATCATGAAGTAACCATTGGGTTTCAAAAAATGGGTCCTAACAAGATAAAAAATCCTTGTTTAATCATACATCTCAATATAATGATGTGAGATGAATCAAATAGTTAGATAGCTTGAGGGGTCGATACATGACACAAGCACATGAAGCTACAGATTGATAGTAGGATCTTAAGGATCAACACACATTTACCAAGTGACAATAGTAGAGACAAGGTTGATAGTTCAAAGGTAGATATGATGGCTCATGGGCATTTATGCATAGGTATATTGATGGAATGAATGAGAGTCAATGTGTCAATGAGCCAAGTCATTTTTTGATAGCTAATTAGAGTGAAGGGGAGCCTAGGGTTTTTGGTGAGGTTCAAGAATCCATTCTTGACCATGAAAAGTAAGGTCTTATAGGGTTTTCTTAATGCCATTAAATCTCATTTAAATGCCATAGATTAGTTAATATGATGTAGTCAAGCATAGAGAACATAAAAAGACCACCCATATGGCTAAAGATGGACTTCTAGCTTGTAAGTTTGTGTCATAAAGGGATCTTTCCCTGACTATGTTCACCATTTTTGGATGGAAGGAGCTAGATTTTCAAAGGGTACCATGAAGGCAAGCAAGTGGACCCTAATAGTTCATTGAATGGACTAGCGACTTAAAAGTGACCTTTCTCTCCACTATGCATGCCATGATAATTAGTTATGAGTAGTTGGAAAGAATACATGATTGTAAATGATGGATCTAAGTGTTGTAACTGCATTTTTACCTAGACCCAACTAAAAAGGACTTGAACCCACCATTACAGTCACCATGGATTATAATATATAAGATATTGTAATGATGTAATAGACTAGGGCGACTTAGATTAATCAAATGGTCTGAATGAGCATATTTGTAGAGGTATTTGTAACCACTTTTAAAATGGATTAAAATTCATTTGATACCTTTTTGAGTGCCAAAACCCTCCCTCTCTTGCCACCTTTTCTATAAATATAGCCCTTGAGCTATTGTAAAACAAGTTTCACTCCATGTATGGTGAATCCCTATAGAATGACATCATATTGTGCCTTTGAACATTAAGGAATTTTATATTTTTAGTTTTAGGATAATTATGAGTGTGAAATTGATGTATGGTGGTGCAAAATGATTACTCTCTATCCTTTTCTCTCCTTATCCTTTCATGTTTATAAGAGAGTTATATTCTAATAGGTCATATGAAGTATTATCAAATATATGGTATTATCTTATAAGTGTACAATAAGCCTTAGTGTTTTCAATTAGCTTACTATTCACTTACCTTGGATAGATCTCATACATCTCACCTCCATATTGAAATACTCATGTTAGGATCCATAGGACTTAGAAATCACTTTGTGTGTCTTATTTATTAGTATAATAAAGTATGATGGTTATATGGAATACATTTTGGTATATCTCCCCCATATATTAGGTTTATTTCATATAAATTCTAACTCTTTTCCCATAATCAAGCATTAACATAGGTGAAATCACTTTAAGATACATTCAGGGAGCTAGCCCTTAAAATCTAGAGGCTCACTTCCACTGTAGGTATACCCACATACCTAGAAGTATTCCCAAGTTACCCAAATCTAGAAGAGGATTAAAAAACCTCTTCTAGGGTGTGATATTTGGTGACAATAGAAATGAAACACAACTTACTTTGAATATTTGACTAGGTTTCTAGAAATAGCTACTCATGAATGAAGTCGCCATTAATTTTTTGAATGCCTCCAAAGGTTGATAGGTAAAATACCAACATAAAGAATTCTTCCATAACTTTGGACCTTAGTCCCACTAGGCATGCCAAAAATATTATAAATCAAATTTTCACCTTAATGGAGGTACTTTAGCCTCCTTCAATTTGATATAACATGGAAACATCTCTCAAGTTGTGGGTGACTTATGGGAGAGATAAGTCTCTATATTGAAGGGCTAGATCCCTTATACCACACCTAAAACTAACCACTAATCTACTTAATTTGAATTAAAATGGATATAAGGGATTAACACTAACCTAAATAGGGTGATAACACAATATTAACTCTACAAGACTACCTAAAATTGAACTAAGAAAGGGTAGTTTATGAAACTGATCTCAACACCCAAGGTTCCTCTAATAAAAATGTTTTAATGTGAAGATAATATTGCATGAATTTCTCAAGGTATATGAATATAAGGTTTGATTATAGACACTATTACTCTTTCTTACACTTAAAGACACATAAAATAACTAACTACACTTCATGTGACCTGTTAGAAGGCATATTACTTGCACAAAGCATGAGAGATTGAGATGAACACAAGGAGAGATGACTATCACCTACCATTCAACTATGAAATACTTCACAAACTTGAAAAATAAGTTGATAACTTAAAGAAAACATGAAATATTTTATTCAAAATCAAAATTAGTACTTAAATTAGTAGGGCTTTATAGTACCAGATCTTGATATCTTACAAGGCCAAAAGTGGATACTTATATAGAGAATTGGGAAGAGGGAGAGAAAGGGGCATAAAAGGAGAAAATTTACAAGTGTCATTGTGAGAGTTAATAAAAGGATTTATGAATATTCTAAAAAAACTTCCAAATCCATGTGTCTCTCCTTTAAAGATGCTCTAGAATGCCAAGTGGCATAAGAGTTAGAACTTGGCTTCACACCTTGAACATCTTCATGAAAACTTCCCTTCTTTGCATGTGAAGAGTGATGAATGGTATTATAAATCATAAATTCTCCATGGATTAATTTAGTCCTTATCATTTTATACCTTACCTACATTTATAAACTCTTTTGATCTAACATTTCATCATTCATATGCATAGGTGTCTTAACACTCTTCATTTCCCATGCCTAGCTTGGTCCAAGTGGCTCAAAACTTAAGTTAATATTCTCCAAGGAACTCTATATCCATGTATGGCATTAAAATATCTTATAAAACCTTAAATAATCCATTTTGGTTCCTTGAATGACTCGCAAGACTTTATTTTGTTCATCAAGTTCTCATTAGGCCTATTTTCCTTGTATCCCTAAAAACCTGTAAACCTCCTTATTTATAGAAGTGTACAGATGTTAATAAAAAAATAAGGGAATATTTTAGGACTAAATATGTCTTTACAACTCCATGCCATTTTTTAGGTCTAGAATCTAAGTGGAAGTGTCTTTTTTCTACCTTTCTCTCTCTTTAAATATGCCTCAATTGGGCCTCCTTGCCTAGAACCCTATTTTTATTCTTTAAATATCTCCCACACATTTTAAATTGCCCAAAATAATTTTATTCAATTTAAATAGGATATAACCAAACTCCATTTCAAATTTAAGGCTGTGAGAACCATAAAATGGCCTTGAAACCTAGTCTCATTTTAGGCATGTTTAGGAATGCCTTGGAAAATGAGCTTTTTGACCACTCTCAAGATCTCCTATTCATATTTTTTAGCTTAAAGTGATGAAATACATCTTAAGTGACCTCATCCAATTTTTAAAAAGTTCTTCTTTGCTTAAATCCCCTATAAAACATAAAAAATAATGCAAAATAGTGCATTTATTATAGTCCATACAACTACAAGTTCAAAAAAAGTACATATGGAAAACCTACTTTGAGTCTTAAAAAACATAAAAAATGTTTGATTAGAAACTTATATCATTCAATGCACTTCATAAGGTAATTTATCTCAACTAGTCATTACCAGGGTTTAGGAGGGTTTTAAGCATGTTTCATTCTTAAAGATTGTTCATAAAGAACATATCCTCTTTCTCTCTCATAATTACATAAGAACAAAGTGAGTGGACTCCTATGATTCTTATAAAACCCCATTAATATCATTTTACCTTGTAAATAAATATGTGATCAAAATTTAGTGCCACTCAGGTGGTTGAGTGTGCATTTAAGAGGGGTTTGCATTCTTAGGCTTTATTCGTAAAGGTTAAGAATCAAAATAAATAATTATTTTTAGAATATTTTAGAGTAGGTACTCAATTACCATATATAAGGTCCATTTATATACATGCATAGGGTCATGACCTCACCAAAAAATAGAACACTATTCTTGAATGACAATCATGCATAAAAGGGAGCTTGAAGAAGTCTTAAGGCCAAATTCGGCACTTTTATTTATTTGATGTGACTTTTTATGGTCATTGGAGGTATATATTATGACTATAAACCTCTCAAAACATTCAAAAAATTACCTTACCTTCAATAGGCCACTTCATTCATGCATGTACTTATGGGCCTATACATGGTTGATCTTAAGCTTATTTGGCCTAAATAGGGTCTATCACCATTTTATCCTTTTGATGGGTCTAAATATTACTTGGAGTTATGTAATAACAATGGACCATCACATATTATTCATACCATTCTTATTACCTCCTTTCTCCATTCTAAACAAGCAATCCTCTCTTGGTAATGCAAGCATGCCTAAAGACACCATTCTAACTATGTGGGTAGGGTTTGGAGAACTTGTTGAGTCATCCTAATGTTTCATTGATTTATCATTAATTTAAATAGTTTCATATGAATTCACCATCACATGGATTGTATTCTAATTTTTCATATGCATCTACCCCTTTCTCAAGCTTGAAACTATCCTATTTTGCTTAGGCTAGCATGTATATGTTCATTGTGTCTATAGGGTTAGATTGAGATTTGTCTAATTATCTTGATCTATAATTTATTTAAGTCTCACTACCCTAATTTTATTTTAGTTCTTGTCTATCCATTATTCTGAGTTAAAATCCAATCCTTTTCATGTACTCTACCTTCTCTTTAGGTTGAAATTGGCCTAATCTTGACTGTAACCTGTAGGTGCTCATAGAGAAGTCTAACTATATTTGAGGGTTAAAGGTATTAATTATTAAAAAAAATAAACCTATTCAATAAATACTATAATATTATTTATATTTTAGGACTTTATCAATGTCTTAAAATTCTATACTTCACCAACACCACTATTCAAGACAACCTCCTCAAAAGGTGGATATAGGTGGTCATTAGAAGAGTCTATAGGGTTATTATGTTTCAATATTTCCATTTTATACTAATGATAAACATGGAATTTGTTTTAAATAGGTTAATAATCTATCACATTTAACTGGACATCTTAAGTCACTATGAATTCACAACCTACAGTCTCTTAGACTATCTTTTCAAAGTGGCTGTAGGTGACCATTTTGTGAGGTTGAAGTATTAAGTCTTGAAAATTGACCTTATAGAAATAGGTAATAAAATTTTTAAAGTGTAAAATTCATGAAGGTTTCCTCTCATTTCACAATAATATTTTATGACTCTTCAAAGTGTTTACAACCTTCCTTTTCTCACTCTTGTACTCAAAACTATGTATACAATACTAGGCTTGTAGACCTTTCTAATGTTTTGACCTTAAATCACTTCAACCCCTATGTATTTACAATTTATGGGGTATATTATTTAGTTTGTGTCTCCTATTATTTCATGAGGTTAGGTTTCCTAGTTGATCTTCTTGATATGATTATTGGTTTTAACTTAAAGTGAGGACCTATAGATCTAGGGCCTGTAGGTCTCTATTTACTTGCACAGGCTATTATAGAGTCAAATTATTGAATATTAATGTGTGAATATGTATCAAATATTTACCTATTTATTATCACCTTTTCTATAAGTATATGCCTTATGATTAAGCACATGTCATCCTCAAACCATTCATTTAGTCCGTACATGCCTATGTAAAGTCATATTGTATGTGTAAGGTATGTGTGTTGATAGTGAAAGTCTATGAGTTCACTAATTTTGATGATAAAATGTAGTTTATCAAGGGTCACATAGTTTTTTTATAAAGGATATCAATAAATTTTCACTATTTGAACACTCCCAGTCTAGACCTTAGACCCCATGAAATCTCACTGACAGTTTTGTAGACCTATGAGTGAATGGAGTACCTTATGATCTTGTATGAGAGTAAATATTTGATCTTATCTATAATTAATTGGGATTAAAACATTATCCATAGTATTATATCATGTAAATTATTCTCTTATTTCCATTCAGGGCTAACATTGATGTTCAAACCTGTAGAGAACCATTGATGAACTATATTATGCTTATTAGAGTAAGAAATATGACATTTCTTGAAGACTATCAACAAGGATACATATTGAAATAGATAAAATATGAATCATGGAATATTTATGGGATTTTATATGATAAATAAAGTACTATAAATATATGAAAGTGATAAACATCTTAGACAAACCAAAATTTATAACAAGAGTGATTGAAACACCTTATATATTGAGACACTTTTATTCTTATTGAAGAAACTTCATGGAATTTAATTGGATGATGAAACAAAAATTTAAAATATATATTTTACCTCTAAAAGAATCTCTCAAAACCATTCTTCTCCATTGAATTCTGAAGTGGATAATAGGAGCAAACTTAGACCCTACTTAGATGGACAGGGCATAATGAACTACTGCCACGCTTATCAATCTATCATAAAGGAGGGGACATGAATATGAAAAATAATTATAATAATTTAAATCTTATTAGGACCCATAACAATGGGAAAAATTTGATCCCCCAACTCTTTTTCTCTCTTGGCCGTACCATCCACTTGATTTTTGCATTTCTAAGCTTGTGAAGGTAGTGATGGAGGAGAGAGAATAAATGATTCATATTTATGAGCTTAAACTTGATCCAAAGATGGAATATGACTTTTAGAATCCCAAGGGACACTTTAAAACTATTTTCACCTATAGGTAGATCTTCTAAGGCTATACAATTGCCCAAAATTGCTTGTAAAGTGGTATTTTCTCATTTTAGGCATTGCACATATAATTTTGTCAATATTTGACCATTACTAAACATTTTTTGACATTAGGTACATTGATTAACCTTATTTAAATGTTTTATTTTGAATATGGTATGCACAACTCCCCCAAATAGGCCAAACAGTGACCAAAATGATATTTTAGCACATAAGAACATAATAAAAGGATAACACATGATAATATGACCTTAAATACACATTAATAACCTTTTATAATGACTTTAAACCATTTAAAACTTTATAACACACTTGAAAACACCAATACCTCATAAATGACCCCTAGGACCAGATAAGTACACGTGAGATCAAACTTTAGCTAAGTCTAGACAATGACTAATATGACCACATGGATGCCATTTAGGACCATGAAAAGACCACATAATTTTTTTTACAACCCTATGAAAGTTTCAACCTAGAGAGGTTGACTCATTTTGACTTAGGGTCAAAATTTGGTCAAAAAAGACCATGGTGTGAAATTATAAGTCCATAACCTTACCAAAAGTTTCTTTTTATTTTGATTCCCTAATATGGAACACTATAAATCCATTGTCAAACATTTCCCTTAATTCATCTGCAACATGCTAGTAGTGTTTTCCCACTAGAATTGAAAATTTTAGGGCTTTGAGCATGCTAGACTTAAAATTATAGTTTGGATCAAATTTCATGGCTTACCTCTCCTCTTATAGGATTTTATTTACCAACTCCTAAAACCCCTAGGAATTTGTATATGCCATGAGAAACTAAAATTCTACATTACCTATCCTCATAAAATGGTTTGTGTGGAAGTAGATCTAGCCATGGACCTCAAAGAGTCCATTGAGATTCAAATGGGAAATAATAGTTTTAACCAACATGTACACTCAATTAATCTATCAAACACTTATTTTAGGTGTCAATATTTAGATCATATGATTTGGGAGTGTCCTTTGATGGCCCCCATTCATTTTTCTCCTTAGGATAAGCATGAGATTGAGCCCAAAACCTAGAATATGAACTCTTATGGGTGGATCACCAATAATAAAAATAACTCAACCTATAATAATGATAAACCCTAGGATTCTATGTATTTACCATCAAGTGGTCCTACTGACACAATTTTAAATGGAAAAGCTATAGCTACTTTGCCTACCAAGACCCCACTAATTATGTGCACATCTCAAGCAGTGGATTTTGTTTCATCTCCTCTACCTTTTATTCCTAAAGTTAAATCATTAAAAACCCCTCTTGGCATGACATATTCAGATGATGAACTTATTCTCATCATCCTTGATCGTAAATTAGTCTTTTAGCATTCTCAAATCCCATCTCCCTCATAAGATGAGGAATACATGTCACACAAGTAACACAATTTTTATCTTGGAGATTTTATGAAGCATAAATCCTATTCTAACTAGTTTTATGCTCTTAAAAACCTCATAAAGGTGAATGATATGAACCTTGATGTTTCCAAATGTTAGTATATTCCTAGAATGTTTGAGGCCTTAGTGATCTACAATGAAAAAATGTGACCAAGAGCAATTATTAATTTTTTAATCATATGAAAATACTCTATTTATAAGAAGTTAAGATCTATGACTTCCTCCTTTATAATTATACCTACATCATATGGCCTAGGGATATTTTTCAACATATAAATCATGTTCCTTGCCCTAGTGGTTTCATCACCCTCTTAGTTCTAGATCTTTCTCAAAATAATATTTCTTGGGGGATTGACCCCACTCATCAAGTTGTTTAGACTCTTTTTGATTTTGATAATCACATCATTGGGTAGATAACATATACACTTATAATGATGTTATGGAATGCAACATACCTTGGTGATATTTGGTAGATTCCATTCCAAATGCCCACTAGATCCTTTATGGGTATTTCAACATGGTTAAATCCTATGAAGATAAAGAAGGCCATATTCCCATGTGTTGGTTCACTGGGGAAAGAGAGGATTGGTATTACATGCAAAAAAACTTAGGGAATTTGATCCAAACGACCATCTACGGAAAAATTCATACTCACCGTAATTCACTTTGTCAAACATTTGACATGGAGAGGAAAAATTGATTAAACACCTTGATCACACTCTTCTTGTAGAATAACATTTATTTTTATTTTCTATAATTCATAATAGACTAGTTTTTGTGTTCCTTGACACTTCTTTGGTAGATAATCATCATATCTACTTCAATATAGGAAAAAAAATTAGAACAAAATTCTATATTAATACTCCTTAGGTAAGACCCATTAAAACATAGTTCTATCTTAATATTTCTCATCATAAGTATGAAATAAATTTTAGGAATTTTATTAAAATTTAGAACTTGGTTCCTAGAAACATTGGGGCTACTTGATGGATTTAGTGGTGGGTTGATGCTCTTTCTCACACCACCACTTTAATTTGTGTGTATATTAAAAAAGTTATTATTTTTTGCTAGGGCATTCATAATGCCACAAATTATGAATAACTATAGGCTTTACAAGACCTAGATGCTTCTCCTTTTAATATTCACCTTTAGACTCAAACATCCCTTTGGAGACATAAACTCCAAATTAAGGAAGCCTATAAGGCCATAGGAGCTTAGCTTCAAGATTGAATGCATTGGCTAAAAATTGAGATAAAGTTACCAAATATTTATTCTCTCTCCTCTATTCCATAAGAGCTACTGATATAATTAAAGCCATCAAGGAAAGGGATTTCAGGGTTACCAAATTACCTGACATATTAAAAGCCTTTGTACACCATTATCACATTAGTTTTTTAGATTAGCCTAATTCACCCAATCATGAATAAACTATATCTCAATGCATCTATGTTGTACCCTATAAAATTTATGAAGATTAGTTGTTTGATTATGATAGGCCTCTAAATTTGAATGATCTCAAGGAAGTAGTTATGTAGATGGCTATAGAAAATGATCCAAGTATTGATGGTTTCCCCTGTGAGTTTTATCAAACCTTATGGGATAATATGGGCCCTGATATTCACAAGGTATATTTTGAAGCTTTTTTGTCTAACTTAATGGGGTCTCTCATCAATCAAGGTAATATAAAATTTATTCCTATCATTCGTGATCTTGAGGCTATTAATAATTGGACACCCATCACCCTTTGAATTTTTCTTATAAAATTATTGCTACGACACGGATGCTTAATATTAAACACATTATAAATTTAATTGTTATAAGTGAACAAATATTATTTATCCAACATATATATATTTTATATAATGTCATTATTTTCCAATCAAAAGGCCCTATTTCTCAATATTGATTTTGAAAAGGCTTATGGTTGTATAGAGTGGCCTTTTATTATTGACATGCTCCAAGATCTTAGCTTTGGCCCTTGATTTGTGTAGGTTGTGAATATGATTTTCAAGATGTTGGGGTGTGTATTACTATCAATTGGGTCTAATATAACTAGTTTTAATTGCATAGATATATTAGATAGGGATGTCTTTTAGTACATTCTCCATATGTCTTGGTAGTTGAAGGCTTTAGTTATTTCTTGGCTAACTTTGATTCTAGGGGATTAGTGAAGGGAATATCTCTCCCTAATTCTGATAACCAATTTCTTAATGGTCACTTTGATGATGATTATTTCCTCACTCTTTATGAGGAAGATGTCTTGGTCAAGAATGCTATGGAATGCCTTCACACTTTTTGTCTAGCCTCTAGGTTATCCATACAATATAAGAAAATGTAGTGTTATCACTAATGTCCCTCACCCAAACCTCCTTGGCTAGAGGGATATCAATGGAAATAGATCCTACCTAGAGTTAAATTTAAGTTTTTGGGCATTCCATTTGCCTTTCGTGCCTCTCTTATTGATTTTTGGTTTTATGTGGCTCAAAGGGTTGAGAAAAATCTCTTTTTGGATTATCAAACCCTTGTTTCTAGCAAGTTTTAGATTTGGTCTAAGGTGTTGGCTACCACTCATGTTTACTACACTTCTTTTTGGGCTCCCTCAAATGTTTCTTATGCCAAACTATAAAAGCACCAAAGGGATTTCCCATAGACCAATTTTTAAGGACATAAAGGATTTCACATAGCTTCATGGGATATATGTTGCCAACATAAAGAGGCCTATGTCTAGGGTCTTATTGATATTAATATTCAAGGGATTACTCTCAGCATTAAGTGGATCATTATAGGGCTGGAAGGTGATGAAACATGGAAGATTTTGTTAAGAAATTATATCTCCCAAGGACACTCTTATGGTAGAAAGGCCTGACAAGGTCTTGGTTTGCATAATATTCTCATAAACCCTATTCCTATTAAGATTAATGGAAATTTTATCATTAAAATTATCTAAAAATATTGAATAAGGCTCAAATATCATCTCATTTTGGTGGGATAGGGATTCAAGAATGTTCTATATCTTAATACTCACTCCCTTTGGTGTTTCCTAATGTTGAATTTTCACAATGTTCCCTTTGTATTGATCCCATGGGTCAAGGGATTGAGGTTGTTATGAAAAGGTATTAAATTTATTATATATTTTTTATATAAATTTCATGGCACTTGGATTCCTTGGAATCTAGCTCAAAATATATTTAACCTTAATAAGAAAGATGCTGAGTTTATTAAAGAAATTCAATGTTCCATACCTAAAGAGTACCTTCATAAGATTGGAGTTACTTACCTTACTCCCAAGTGGAAAGATTGGCATTAGCATACTACCATGCCATTTTTCACTACTCTCCTCATTTTGGGTATAACATTTTGGTTCTTTGGCACATTCAAGATGATATTCTCAACCACTGATGGAATATTCATTCCAGATAGGTGATTTGGGCTAGAAGATTTTACACTATATGGGATTCCTTAATTTTTTTCAAAAAGGCTCACTTCCTTTGGTGTCTTGTATACCAAGGTCTAACTATGTGTGACCATATTAAGCACATGGGGGTCTCAAATCTCATTTTCCTAGCTTGTCACCAACTAGAAATACTCAAACTTATTTTTTGGTTTTTTACTCATGCCCAATCAACTTGGAATTGAATTCACACTCTTTTCCAGCCTTTCAGAATAGAATTATTTACCTAAAAAATGGATTTATTGGGGGAATTTTCATTGTTACCTATAATATATAATAGATTTTGGAATATTTTCTATGTTGATATTCTTTTTCAAATATGAAAATCTAGAAACTATGCATTTTTTAATCATGAAGATATGGATTTTTTTTTATATAACTAATAAAGTTGTTGTGATCTCTAATTTCATCCTCCAGATTTAGAGTCAAATAGATGAGGTTATTTTGGAGCTTAATCATATTCAAAGACTATTAGATCACTAGGTAAATTCACCATGCATGGTTAGTCAAGAGCCGTGGGATCTACCATGTATCTCTTCTATTCATCATGGGTGAGGATGTGGTTTTCATAGGAAACTTTCTTGAAGATACAGTAGGATACCATCTCCTTGTTCTCATTAGTTTTACCCTCATTATGGTGAATCTATTGGTTCTAATAAAGGAGGTAATGGAGGGGGGTTGAAACTCCTCTCCACATAACAAGTTTTCATGCCTGGCCCTTGTTATTTCACCCTCTCATTAGGTGGATGAAAACAAAATCTAGAAATATAATTATAGATGGGAACATTTACCTATGGATGATGAACCCCTACTTAGGGAGGTTTGGGGGGTGGGTGGGAATATGCAAGATCCTTCCTCTCCACTACCCCTTTTGGACAACATGTTTGCTATTGGCTTAATGACTTTTGGGTTCTCATGTTTTTATATACTCCCTTTTTTTAGTTACTATGAGATTATGTCAATATGATTTGATGTGATATTATTTCTTATGTTGTCATTATTGACCCTCTGCTAGACTTGATCATCTCCCAAGGCTTTTCTATCTTTGTGTGATTTTGCTTTTGAGGTGTGATTCTTTCCACCATCTTTTGTATGACCAACATTGTACTATATTATTTCTTATTAATATAAGTACACTTTTCAATTAAAAAAATCATATTCATGGATAAGGAAACAATGAAAATGTGAATGTGATTGGTGATAAATAATTATAATAAAATAGTGTTTTAACATGAATCTCATACATTTTATAATTTTATGAGTAGTATTAAAATAAATAGAAATAATCAAACTCCAATCCAAATTATATTTTATGAAATTTAAATTACAAGTGATAACCAATACAAAGGTTATTCATTAATCAAATATTTTATAATAAGGTAAGGAAACAATGTTATAATAATAGATAATGGTGTAAAATTAAATTTGTGCATACAAGTGAATTTATTTATAGATTTGGATTTTGTGAATAATACCTTTCATTTAAAAGAAAATGAAATAATAATAGGGGGTTAAAAAATGCTTTATATTGTATATATTTTTTCCTATTCAAGTAGGTCTAAAGAAATTCTAAAGTATGTTTCACATAGTTCCTAGTAATGGACCTTGCAATATGTTTTTTGGGAGTCCTTATATACATCAAATGAAATAAGTTCCTTCAAATTAGCATCACCATTTAATATTTGGTCACAAAGGATAAGTAGTAGTTATTTTAAGAGAAAATTAATTACCTAAAGAAAAGGACAAGTTTCTAAAAGATAATAATAAATTAAAATTCCAAAGGTTAAAAAATCAAGACTATTTTTCAAAAGAATAAAGAATAAAGCGAAAGCTCACAAGTTTAATCCAAAGAGAATATACATGGTAACAGAGGTAAAGAAAGAATATTCAAATTCATTTGACATTAAAAATTGATAGGATATGAGAAAAAAGTTTCTAATTAGAATAATATGAACAAGAAAGACATCTTAGGGGATGAATTACCATCATCATATGAATGTTTATTAATTTATAAGCTCATTATTATTTTGAAATGATCTCTTGCTTTCTTTTCCTAGATTTAAATTATTTTTGAATGATATTTTGTTTATGTATCTTTTTTCCTTGAATGATGTTTTTAATAATGTATCATATTATTACTCTATGTTAATCAATTTGGTGGATGCAATCATCCTCTTGTTGTTCAAATAATTTATTTTATTGGTTAAATTTCCTTTTATATTATATTTTTATACCTTATCATTGGTTGTATGTTGCTTCATAATTTCATTTTTCATTTTTAAAAACTAACCATAGTTATCATAGGCTAGGGCATGCTTTTTGTATTTCTCTGATTTATGTTATTTATCTTTTGCCTTGTATGCTTTGTTTGTTTTTCATCTAATTTCCAACCTTGGAATTTAATTTTGTTTTGTTTTTAAATCTAAGCCTTCAATTTTTGTGATCTCAATTTTACATAATATTTTGTATGCTTTTATTTGCTTATAATCAACAATGAATTATAAATTGAGAAAAAAATTTCATGCTTAGGCATATATAATAATGCATTTAAATAATAAAAGTGGATAATTAAGGTTAATTTACTTTTTTTTGCCTTAGTTTTCCTAGTTTGTAAAAAGTTTAAACTCAATGCTTGATGGTTATCATTTATTATTTTCACTTTGATTATATAACTATAATGGTTGAAAATAATTTAATGAGTTAAAATCATACAAAAGCTATTAATGATTTACCAATATTATATGAATATGATTTACAATGTATTATGATGTGAAATGAAAATATTGTTTAAAATACATTGATATGAATTAATTTACTTTGAATTCACTTGCTATAAATTTATATCCTTTCTTTGTATTAAGTGATTTTATATTTGATACTTTGTGCTTGATTTAGAAAAAGAGCTTACACATTCTAAAATTCATGTCACACATGTATACACACACACACACACACACACACACACACACACACACACACACACACACACACACACACACACACACACACACACACACACACACACACACACACACACACACACACACACACACACACACACACACATATAAATATAATAGAAAATAATAAATTATATTGACAAATATAAGTAGAGTATAAATCACATGGGAGAACATCCCCATAAAATCACTTTTAAATGTGTAAGGGAATTGTACCCTCACCTTTCCTACCTAGATTAAGTGGAAACATGTCCTAAAAAAATGGGGTCCATTTCATAATCATAAATATATATTTAATAAAACTTGTCCCTAAGCATCCCAAGTTACACCATGACATTTTCATAGTGCTCTAGAAGTTGTCCATATGGTGCAAACACATTATGTTCTAACCCATCACTAGTAAATGGTGGAATCCTCACCTCATTTATCAGTGTTCATTTCTTAGATTTTACTAAATAAAATACATCCCAAATCTATGTATTTTTTTTTGTAGTCTATAAGTTTGTTGCATGTGCTTGAATCATTAGATTATAGAGTTGGGCATGTATCCCTACTTCATTAAGAGTAATTTTGATCAAGAATATATTTTGGTGTTTTTCACTCCTCACCATTACTAAATTTAAAAAACTATTAATAAATTATTTTTAAAAATTAATCCTAAAGATAAAAAATTATCATAAAATTTAAAAAAGATATTCTTATTTCTCACCTAGGTCTCCTAGTTAACAATTCCCTATGTCTCTCAAATTGGAAAAAAAATGACCAGTTCTTCCTCTACCTAATTAATTTGACCTCCCTTGGGAAGACATATTATCTCCTCAAAGTCCTAAGCATAATATTATTCATCATTATGTGGAATGAGTATTGGTAGGATAGTCTCAACCCACCATTACCTTAATACATTTTTAGCTCCCGCATCATCAAACCTTGGGTTAAGATGCATACCATCCTTTTTCTCGTTATATTTTGTTTCCTCCTCAAAATCATGTACCATATACTATTTTATCATTTAGGGACATCTCATGTTTTATGCCATATAAAAATATCAAAGGCACATATTTTTTTATATCCCTAGAACTATGCCAACACTTGTGTTAAAATTTCTCACAGTTGTTCATGTACTAACATAGGTACTATTTGGTTTTCCTAATCCATTACATGAATGTAGTATCCTAATTATAGCCTAGATGATCCCTATATAGTCATTGATTAATGTAACCCTCTATGAGAGAGTCTATATCTCTTTTATAAATTAGGATAACATGTTATTGTAGTCATTTTTGTCTCTTTATCCATCATATATGTAACAATAAATGGGTAGGCATATATGCCATGCCACTTCCAAGTGATTTTAAGTAGAACCCTATAATAATTTCCCTATTGTAATAAATACCCTAGGTGGTTTATGGAAAATCTATAGGGGTCCTAATACAATTGGGAAAGCATGGAACATCCCAATGCCTATATGGTTTTCCTCTTCTCAATTGCATGTACCACAAGATGGAGGTTATACAATTAAGATGAACCCCCTATGTTGAATTCCATAATGTAGATAATGTGTACATGAATTTATTTGTATAGGCATGGTGTGTTACCTTATAGGATCACTCTTAATCTAAGTTATCCTCCCTCTAAAATAAACCTATATCTCTTAAGATATTACTAATTTCTCATTCCTCTTCTATCCCCTTAGGCATTGTCATGTTAAATTATTATACCCTGATGGGAAGTATAAAGTGCCAGGCTAGGTATATGAATTAAAAATAAAAATGTTTTTTGAAAACCAAAATTACATTAGATTTATTAAATGAAGAAGAGATACATTATATTTATAGCCACAATATGAATGTTCATTTCTTCTTCTATGAGGACTATTCATATTTCCTACAAATAATATTCAAATACCCTTTGAAGATAAAATTTTTCTCCTAAGATTAAATAATATTATGTATAATATTATTACATGCCCCCTTATCTGTAGGGGTTATTATGAGATAAAACATGCCTATGAACATTTAAAATTTATCTCTTCCAAGAAATTTTATCAAGATGTATATTATTTTATCTATAATTAGACAATGTAGTAATTTCACACTACTATTTGAATTAAATTAATTTTGTTGTTGATGTGCTTGGTTCAATCACAAAAAAACTAAATTCTTTACCATTTGAATTTCAGAAGTGTTTTTGACCATGAGTGGTGTTGATGAAACTTGTGTTACCTATAATTATGCAAGAATACTTATAAGCCATATTATTTCCCTTGTTGCCTCTAAAGCTACAATATAATCTACTTATGTTAAATAATTAACTGGTACTGATTGTTTCATTGATTTCTAAGAGATGAATGTTTTTCCTTAAGAAATTAGAAGTAGATTTCCCATATTCAAAATAACATGCATAGTTAGGATCTAAATAAATAACTAGGTTAAAGTATTTTTCCCTTAAATATTTGAGCCCAATTTTTGTGTTCCGTTTAGTCACTGAAGAACTATATTTTTTGTTACCTAGTGAATTTATTTAGGTTGTTACATTAATATAAAATTAACAATGATAACAAAATAAATGTTTAATCTAGTTTCAGTTACACAGATCGAAATTCCAATGAAATATATATATTGAAATGAATCTTCAAAATCTAAGGTACTTATGATGTCAAATTTGAATTTTTACTATGGGCATATTGATTGGTTTACAATATGTAATTTTAATTTTTCTTAGAATTTCACTAATGTAATTTTTTTGTGTGATGAAGATGTACTTAGGTATTTAAATCAATATAATACCCATATAGTAATGAAGATAATATAAATGTATCATTTACAAACCTTTCATTAAATTTTATTTGATTTTCATTGTGTAATTTTCATTATTTCCTATGATGAGCATATCATCCACATATACAACTATAAATCCAATTATTTTGTAAATTGTTTTGACAAAAAAGGGTTACTTATTAAAATTATAAACATTTTAAAATTTGATGCTCAAGAGGTGCTCAGTGATATTTTCATACCATGCTATTGGGTCTTTTTTCAATCCATACAATGATCTTACCAACATGCACACTTTGTATTCTTAGACGCCAACTACCAAACCTTATGGCTGATTCATGTAGACTATTTATTTCAAATAACCATTTATAAAAGTATATTTCATGTCTATTTAATGAAATTTAAATTCATTTTGAGATGTTAGAGCCATCAAATCCCAAATAGTAGTCCCTTTTGTTGTTAGTGAAAAGGTATCATTATAGTTTATCCCTTATTTTTTAGAGTTTCCCTTTGCAACAAGACTTGTTTATGTTTTTCAAGTGATCCATTTATTTTATATTTGTTTAAAAGGAACCAATTTAAAAGAATAATTTTAAAAATGATTTGAGGATAAAATAACTCCCAAGTTCCATTTTTTTACCAAAACATCATATTCATTTTTTATTTCTTTTCTCCATACATCAAGCTCTTCCACTTCTTTTACAGAAGTAGGTTCTAAATTAGAAGTAAAATTGAATTATTATTTTGGAAGGTCATCCTTATATATTATATTGAATTTTATCTAAGAAATTTTCTATTTTTTGTATAACTATGTGTGCAATTTGATGCTTGTTTTCCCAACCTCATTAGGTTTGGCATCTTTTAACGTCTATGTGTCTTATTTTGGCATTTTTACCAAGTTTCTTTCTAAATGGTTAGATTTATTTGATTATACATAATTTTATGACATATTAACACATTCTAATGAATTTTCATTTTATTCCACATGGGGAGTATCACTTTCAACTACATAAGTCAATAAAGATTCAATTGTTTCCCAATTATAAGCCCTATCTTCATTGTTCGGAACCTCCATATAAATAATATTGAAAAAATGAATTTAGAATATTTATCAAGTCAATTAAATTATTGAAAAAATATTGATGTGTAATTTTTAGGTTCAAAAAATATAACATCTCTTGTAAAAATAAGTTTCACATTATTCTCATCACATAGTTTGGCCTTTCAAGATTTTGAGAATCCTTAAAGGATACATTTATGACACCTATAGTCTAGTTTATTCTTTTTATCCTTGGATATAAATTCATAATAAGTGGATATAAATTTTTTAAGATGTAATACTAAATGGGGATGATCACACTAGACTTCATATGGAGTTTTCATTTGAATGGATACTAATAACCTGTTGTAAAGATACATTGTTGTTTGAGCTGATTTTACCTTAAAAAGCATATATACAACATTTTTAAAACCATGTTCATTATGGTTCTATTAATTTTATAAAATATTTTATTTTTTTAAGGAGTGTAAAGGGTTGTGATGTGATTTTTTATCCCATTCTTATTAAGATAGGATTAAAACACCTTGATGTTAATTCACCACCATTATTAGTCCTGAGTATTCCAATTAGGAATTGTGCTCCATTTTCAATAATTATTTGAAAGTTTTGAAAAGTTTCAAAGGATTTTTTTTTTTAAAGAAATAATGTCCAAGTCATTCTACTGTAATGATTAATAAACGTGTATTGCTTAAGGTAACCTATAGAGAGGTTTGCTAGAGAAATTAAATTAGAGTGAACCAATTATAATTTTGTGTCAATTTTCCATTTTAGCCTTTAAAATAGTTCCCTTTCATGTTTAACCAATATTTAAACTTGATAATTTTAAATATTTTTGGACAGTGTTGACAATCCTACAACACCATTAAATTTCATCATGTGAATGTTATCATAGCTAGATAAGATTTGCTAGCATTTCTTCTTAAATGATATGAGAAAAATTTCTTAGAAGTGAGTGCTTATCCTTGAGTTTTATCAATTTTCCTTAAATCCATTTAGAATAGTTAATTTTTCAAATTTTATTATGATATTCACATATCCATCATCCAAAAAGATGTAGTGGCCTTTTTTTTAATGGGAACAAGAGAAAAATATTTTTTTTAAAATTGAGGGATGTATATGAAATTTTAGAGAATGGAATTTAGAAGACTTGATGTCTTGAGTCAAATTGAGCCATTGATTAGAGGTTAAAAGTTTTTTGTTTGCCAAATATATTGGACCAAAAATTTATTCATGATGATCCTCTTAGAATTCCATTTTGAAATTAATATGTTTCATGCCACCAATGTTTAGGACCGAAACATTATCCTAGGTTGAGTTTACTGAGACATTATGTGCTTCATCTAAGATGAAAATCACATATTTCCTTAAAAATCAAGCTGAGTTTGATTTAAAGGTTTTCCTATTTTTGTTTTTTATTAGATTCAATATTATCCCATGACATTTTCCATTCATGTATTTCATGAATTAATTTTATTTCAAAACATTTTCAAAATAATTATTTTCTATAATTTTGCTTTTCCTGATGTTGACCATTATTTTTGACAATTTTTATACCTTGCCCTTTATTTTTACCTTTGCATTTATAATTTAAAACCTTCATGGAAGGATTAATCTTTTTATTAATTTATAAAGTGTTTTATACTGTGTATTTAGTCAATATTTCAAATGATTTTTGTATTTCAGCCATCTTCTCAATTGGTTGATTAAAAGTGAGAGTTTTAAACAAATTTATTGCTTGAAAAGACTCCAAGTAGGTTGAATATGTAGGGTTAAGATATTTTGTGAATTTGGTCATGTATACATCAATATTTACACTACTAAAATCAAAATTGTGTTTGATAACATATATTTTTGAGGCTAAAATCATGACATCACTATTATTCAAATAAAGGTTAAATAATTTAAAATGTAATTTTATTAACTCTAATTCTGAGTGATAATCATACAAATCATTAAATTTATGAAGTGATTCCCAAGGTGCATCTCATCCTTATTTGTGTTGAAATAATTATTTATCAATTGAGGCCTTCATCAATGTTATTGCCTTCAAATTATTGTGCCTCCATGTTTTTGCTTCTACCTTTAGTTTTAGCTCTTTTGGTTGTTAGTAACCATCAAAAAGGTTGAAATACAAGCCATTGAAAATGAGTGTATTTTACATCTTAATGAACCATTCTAACCAAATGTCCTTCCTAGTTAGCATTGTGCCAACAATTGTTTCTATTGAGTGCATTTTTATTTGAAGGGAGATGGATTGTTTCCTTATTGCTCCAAGAGGTTTAGTTTTTAATATACCATATGATAGATATACCAAACTTGCATATATTATAATCATTGCTATATACCTTATGGCATGTGTAATAGTCTCATCCACTATATATACCCAATGGTAAATGAAAGAGACATTAAATAATGTGAGATCAAAATGATACATGGTACCTAAGTAGTATGTGAAAATTATTCTTTCTATTTATGACACTTGATTAGTGATAAATACTTATACATGGGCATAAATAACCTATATATTTTAAGTATTTTTACTTTTAGGGTTTATGTCTAGTGATAGATACGAATGAGTGATAGACAGAAAGTAAAAAATGATATTTTACCTTATTTATACCTAGAATTTTATAGGGATGAAACCTCAAACAAATTTTTTGCAGGTATGTTAGGTGTTATATAAAATAGTTCAAGGTTTAAAAAATTACTCATAAATAAGATTAAAAGCATAGTGTATATCGAATGCTAGATTTTTAATTTTTTTAATTTTATTTGCTTGGATAAAAATGAAATTTATTTTGCTTTGAATTTTTGAAATGGTTATGTTTTTATTTTGAAAAATGAAATGAAATTATTTATTATTTTATTAAGTCAAATATTATAATCCTAAAAAAATTGATAAATTATTTTCACAACAAAGGGCATACAAATTATTTTAATTTTATATATATTAAATTTATCTTTTTTCTTTCCTTATGGATGGAGGGAAATATGGAGAAATTTTTAAGAGAGAAATGAGATAATTTTCAACACCCTCAATGCCTAAAAATTAATTATTTCCAAATACCATTAATCCAAATCCTTATAACCAACATAATATTGATGCCTTGCAGGGTTAAACACAACAAAATGACTGAATTTTTGATGCCAAGGATAATATATATGCCTATTCAAGTTTGAATACTACCAAATTTTAGGGAAAGTAAATTAAAACATATTATAAAAATTTTAATTCATATAAATACATCTTTTATCATGTTGTTATCTCAAAAAATCAATAGGAAAATCACTTGGTTCTAATGAAAATGGCAAGGCAATGAGACAAAACACATTGTTTTAAAAAAATGATCAAAATAATCTTTATAGATATTAAACACTGATACAAAGATGAAAGTATTCATAAATAAACATAATTTTAAAATAAATTAGAACACAAATATTAAAACATAAATACATGCCCTACTGCACTATTAACAAGTTTATGTAGTCTATATAACTAAAAAGAAGAAAGGAGGAAAGAAAAAATTAGAAGGATGAGCTAGAACTCTGGCTCCAATGTTAGTCTATGTATACAAACTAAAAAATAATTTTTTTTTCATAAAACCAAAATTAAATTGAATTTATTAAATTAATAATAGATAAATTATATTTATAGCCATAATATGACTATTCATTTCATCTTCTACGAAGACTATTCATATTTCTTCTGAAGACTATTCAATGGCCACTAGAAGATAGAAGCTATTCTCTTAGAATTAAATAAAATTATGTAAAATAATATTACATAAGGATTAATCATACATATTTTTATGTGGTTTTAATAAATATCATGTTGGAAACATGAAAGTGTAAGTGCCATTATACTAATACCCGAATAAAGAGGAAAACATTGTGGAGTAAAAGAACATATTTTTGAAGTATGTGGCCAAGGCCAATGATGAAAAGTTATTTTCAAGAAATGTCCTTAAATAGAAGTGCTTAAAATTTATTTTTCATGAAATTAAGATGTATGTCCCACACATATATAGTGGCCTGGATGACATTAAAGCAATATAAAATTGATGTTATTTATACTTATATATAATTTTAGTAATAAAATATGTAGTTACAAAATCAAAATATAAAATTTTATTGTCATGTTAGGACCATACATATCTAACCAAGACTGTGAAATTTTTTATAAGAATCTACATGGCCTATTAGGACTATATAATCCATTAATCAAGGTAAAATGTTCTCCCTATTAGATTTACAATGTGTAAAAATTAATAAAATGTGAAAAAATTATAAAATCTAGGGAAAAATGAATTTCCAACCCAACTCACCATCTAGTTTGTAAAACCCTCATGTGGTCCAAATTATGTGAAATAAATTTTCATTAGATTCATAAGGTAAAATCCTCTCTCAAGATATATATGCAAAGGTAAAAGGTAAGTATGAAGTAAGTTTTAATTTTCACTTTCATTTTACATAGTGGAGTAGAAACCTAAACAATGTTTGTTATTTAATTCGTTTTATAGTGTTCATTTACATGTCAATTAATAAAAATGGATTTGAGTAAATATTTATGGAATTTTATTCCATTTTGACAAAGATAAATATTTAACAAATTGTTCTAATTTGTGTATGATGATACAATTTATAATGCATTTGATACTTTATCATGTGTTTTCATTTATTCATGATTATTCATGATGTTATTTGATGGCTAGTGTCATATGTATGATGATGGTATACGTTGTGCAAACTTATTATCCAGATAATACCATATTATTGAGTTTGATTAAAATTTATTTTCAACCCAAGGTACGTATGATTTTCAAGGATGTCAACACTATATATGCATTATTGATTCATAGATTAACTTGCTTTACTAGTTATAGTAAAATGAACTTATGTTGAATTCACTAGATAGTTATACTATGAAACTACTATAATATGAATACATAAATACTTCACACTTATGAATCATAAATGTATCACACTTTATATAATCAAACTAATAATGAAATCAACTTACAACACACTTAAACTAAAGAGAGTCAGGATATTCACTACAACTCCTTTTGAGGGGCCCTTCCTTGTTTAAAATTGAGTTCTAATCCTTATTCAAGAGACTTACAAAATATTATTATAGAATCAACCTTATTATTACTCAGATCTATATAAATTAAATATTTCTACAAAAAATTCCAATATTTAGAATGCAATGAATTTTACAATTCTACTATTATGTTATCATCTATCCAAATTCTAATCTGATCTAGGTTCTACCATCAAATATAGAAGGTAGTTTATTAGCTTTAATCAAAAACACTAAACTAGGGAAAAATACAAATACTTTAGGAAGTACCCCAGTCAACCTTTAGGTGGTTAGTAACTGAAGTTACTTGTTTTAGGCCTGATTGGGTTAAGGATAATGTATACTATTTTGTTGTTTTACTTCTTTTTATCTCTTTTTCATTTTCCTTATCTTTCTCATCTTTGGAAACACATCCAAGATTATTTCCATGTGGGGAATCTATAAAATATTTATGGAGGATCCTATTCAATCATCCACTTGGTTCTTAAGACAATTTAATGTGACCTTAAGATTTGATCACAATAATAGTTTTGTTCTATGTAGCGACTACGACCAACCTGTAGGTGAAATCCTGTTATTACTGTAGGCAATCTATAGTGGCTATAGACAACCTATAGGTGGAAACTAGTAGTGGATATGGGCAACTTGTAGATAGAAGCCTATAGTTACTATGAATAACCTATAAGTATTGTGCCCTAATAAGATTCCTATAGCCTTATGTTACCCTTAAAATGTTTGTTAAATAAAGTTACACAAGTATATTCTAATCAAATAAAATTCATCATTAATTCATAACACACACACACACACACACACACACACACACACACACACACACACACACACACACACACACACACACACACACACATCAATACACACACAAAATCATAAATTCATTCATTCATTTGTATGATTCATGGATGGTTATGGGGATTTACATAGAAAAATATATATACTAGGTATGGATGAGGCTATAAAATAGAGCAATTGGTGGCCTCATCACACCCCCTACTTAACCTCTTACTCAACCTTGAGCAAGCCTTGGCTCTATTTTGAAACCACAAAATTTTATGGAATCTAGAGGCTTAGTACAACTTGACCTTTCAAAGATATAAAAGCCTTTAGCATCATCAATGTTCTTCCATAGTTTCTTCTCTACCTCTCTATCAACTGAGACCTTTCCCTACCAGTCAGGAATTAGGAACCAAAACATAAGAGGTTAAAACATCAATCCCAACCATTTTACTCTTCTCCTCTTGATAAGATCAATATACATGTATACTTTGTGTATGGCCTCCCTAAGGTTCTGAGGGGAATAAGATTCCTTTATTTTTAAAGCGTCAAAGAGTTTTGACCATCTGTGAGAATAAGAAACAAAATTTTGTTTTTCATCTCCTTCCATAAGACTCAAATAAAAATTCTAAACTTCTACTTGTTTCCTTATGATCCATGCTTGTGGATTACCTAAGCTCATGAAGGAGATCCATTCTTCTATTATAACATCTAGACTACCTGATTCACCCTTAATCATTAGGGTAAATTATTTTTATTTTTCTTGATACTATTCCACCTATTTCCTTCTTATTTTATTAAGGACATATGAATAAAATGCATTCAATTGGATATCCCCCTAGTATGTATTTGGATTCTAATCTATGTCACTAGGTATATCATACTGGTGTATGTAAAACTCACTTAATTGTGCTTGGAGATCAGGGTCAACATATCTATAAAATTCAAAAAAATATTTAGGGTCACAAACCATTTAGGACTGATCATTATAGATCCTATCATATCTAAATTTAAGCTATCTCTCTTCTAAGTATAAAATATACACATTAGAAGGTGATCTACACTCCATTAACATTTCAGTGGTTTCATGTATTTTATTAATCTTTTCCTTTAGATACTTGATCCAAATTTCAATAAATTCTAATTTTTCTTTTAAGTCATCTTACTACTCTCTTATTTCAACATATACCTTAAATATTTGTACCAACTCCTTGTAGTAAGTTTCATCATCACCAAAATTTTCTTTACAAAAATTTAGGAGGTCATCAGTTTCTATAGGTGTGGCAGATGAAAGATCCACATCAATAAATTCTTCTACTATAGGTGTTGTTTTAGTGGGAAATAGAGGAGAAAATTTATTCTAGAAAGGTACCAAAGCTAGAGCATAATCTTCTGTAGGTGCCTCTAAGGGTACACTAATGCTATCTGTGGGCAAGGTAGATGAAGTTACTACAGGTTCCTCTAAGGAAGTTGTTGTAAGTTCCTCTTATAACCTTTCTTTTTTTATATATGGTTCTACAAATTCTGCTACCCCTAGAAGTGTTTCCAAGCCTCTCTTACCTTTCAATTTTGTTATCTCATTCCTCAATATATATATTTCTTTCATAACTTGTTCCAAGGTTTGGAACTCTTGGTCATGAATAACTATCTCTTGTTCTATTTTTTATTCTTCAATCAATTCCTCTTCTTTTATAGGTTGATCTATCATTCTTAGCTCTTCTTCTATCTACCCAATTTGTTTGAGATCCATGTCTTTCTCGGTGAATTTGGGTGTCTTAAGTGACTATACTTCTTAATTATTAATAGATTCCTCTTTAGTAGACCATTCTATAATCTTGAACCCATTAGGGGTGTTTCTAATCTTAGGCTCTTTCTTTCCCTTTTCATCCTCATTGATGTATATGGGTGAGGATGCTATAGTTGTATTTTATTTCTTAATTCTTTGAGATCTCCTAGGATGAGGTCTCCTTCTTGATATAGAGGGTTTCTTTTCTTAAATTTTCTTTTTATTTTTATGAGGGGTGGCTATTATAACTTGTTATTCCTACACAATAGTTGATGGAAGAACTTACTCTTGCCCTAAAGGAGACATGGTAGAAGAATCAATATTTAGTGAGGAGATAGTTATAATAGTGGGAGAAGGAATATTCTACTAAGTTTGTGTGGGTGGACTTTCCTCCTTTGTGTCATCAGGAGGTAGGGCTAGTTTCCTTCTCCTTCTTCTACCCATAGTAATTTTATATGAACCCTCAGTAACTATGAGATATCCAATAGCACTAGTGCCCATAATATATTCTTATGCAATTTGTTGGGCCTACTCATCAGAAGATTCCTCCTCATTATTTCCCTCCTCTTGTTGAGGTTCACCATTCCTTAGGTTTAGAAATTGTTCCCAACTGAGGTCAGGTCTAATAGTGTTTATTCCATGTTTGATTATCAACCATATTAGGCAATGATGAGATAGGGATTTCTAAATCCCCTTTTAGTACTCTTTAGACATCCTTTTTAGAATGTTTTATAGGTGATTTGGAACATTAATGGTCCTATCATGTCTTAAGTGATTCAAAAATTTAAATTGAAGAGTATAAATTAGAGAGTACCTTACTTCATAGGTCATATACTTGATGATGTATGAGGTTATTTGCTTCTAGGCTATAGGTGGTTTGAGTCTCTCCATACCACCTTTCTTTAGTACTATCCTTTCATCTCCTTAATAGAACTATTGTCTAGCTTCTTGACCATTGGATTTATCTTGCCAGTTCTCTCCTATACTTGGTAGCCTAGTTACCTAGCTTACTAGTTTTTTAGTGACTGGAAATATGATGCCATGTATAGTAGTTTGCTCTCCTTTAAAGGATCTTGAAAATTCCCTAGTAAGAGTTTCTAAAAAATGCTATAATTTATGAAAATAAGTGGTTCTTACAACTCTATTGAAGACAACCTAGTTGGCTGGGTCTCCTTGAAGTTACCTATGATCTGTGGGTTCCCTTCTCACAATTGACCCTCTCATTATGCTAGTTTAGCTTTCTATTAATCTATTTAATTGGTAATTGTTAACACACTCTATTTTGGCTTCAAAATTTCTATCGATAGAAAAACATGGTTTGTTTAATAATGGTAGTTTATGGTTGTAGGTTGTATGTTGTGACATGCTTCAGCTTTGCATGAATGGTTGTACTTGCAAGGGAAAACAATGAAAGTGATTATTTTACCTATACGTTATTATGGTGTCATTATGGCATCCAATCCCACATGTATAGATCCCATAGTGCATGGTATTATTTCCTATAGAATTCTCCCCCTCCCACATGAGCTGTCATTTATCCCCAAGTGACATGGAATGAGTAGGATGGAAGAGATAGAATGGGGTCATGATTAGGGATATAAGTATGGGTTGAGACATTATTATGAGGGTTTAAGTGTGAGTTGAAAGGTATTAATGAATGACATGTTACAGATTTAATATGATTTTCAATATAATACATGATATATTAAAATAATAAATACTTTTATATGATCAAAATATATGGCATACCTTTTTAATGATTTACTTAGGGTTACATCAAGGATTTACATGTGAGTGGTTGATGGAATACAATGATTTTACTGGTACTTATAACTAGATTGAAGTGGTCCCCTTTTGAGTAATTATGATATCATAAGATTTTAGCCTTCCATGGTGGTCTTAGCTCACCTGTATGTAATAATGATAGCTTGTATGGAACTAGAATAGGCATCTTGTAGTTAGATGAGAGATTATTTCCCTCTTACCATAAAGTGGTTACTATAGATATGTGTTATCCAAGTTAGGTGATGTATGAACATGTAAGAGGGTAGATGAGGGTGTTTTTGCTTTGTGATCTTCCTTTGCATGAGCTTATTGATGCTTTGTCTCTGTGCTATCTTACTCCCTATGGATTATGTGCCTAGTGAATTTTTATTTTATTAATCAATAGGTTTTTCAAATTTGGGACCTATGCTCCAAAAATCCTAGATCTCACTATGTGACAAAGTGAAATCATCTTCATGAAATGACCAAAAGTTAAAAGTACTTCATGTATGTCCTTGCAATGATAAATTTTGGTCTACAACACTCCAAATAGAGAGTGGAAGTGTATGATTTTGTTATGGCTCTTACCTTGTTATTCAAGGGTATGCCTAATCAATGTTTTAACTTTTCTAATCTAATCCTCCTTCACTCCTCTAGCTTGTCTAATGTCTTAAATGTATTACTCAAAATTTCATAGCTAAAGTCATAGCTTAGAGTATATGAAGAATAATCCTACATGTGCTTAGAGAGGTGCTAGGGTGTACCTATAGTAACCAAAGGTGGTGCTCATAGTAACTATAAAGTTATGCCCAACTATGGGGAAGGTGCATGTAGTAGCTATAGAAGATACCATAGAAACTAAAGGAATACTTTCATTGACAAAGGTGCCTATAAAAATGGTGAGGGAGGTGCTTACAGTAGCTACAGAATAGCCCATGGCAACTAGAGAAGGATGAATAGTTTTTCTTAGAATGATTGTTTTTTTTTCCTTTTTGGTTTTTACCCCTAAATATCTAGCAAGATAGTTTTCTATTTAGGCCCATTTTATAGTTCTAGGTAGATAGTAGGTTTGTTTTTAACCTAGAAACTACCAATAACATCCAAAAAGGGTTTTCATTGTTGTTTTTTTTTTGACTCTAACTGTTGCCTATAGTAGAATGATTATTTTGGGTCCTTGACAAGTTAGCTATGAGGGTGATTGGTTAAGGACCAAGTGAAGGCCTTAGTCTTCATTTTAGAGGAGGGATAAGATATCCTCATTTACTTCTTCATATATGTATTGGCTAGTTCCCCTTTTGTCTGGTGAGACATCATGCTAATCTAGTACATCATTGTATCCATTTTATATTTACATGTGTATGTGCTTGGTAAACTCCTCTTGAGTGAGCAGATTTTTGTACAACTTTAGTTTGTGGTCATTGACAAGTAGATGAAATCTTACAGATTAATGGTTTAGAGTTTTACTACTCCATTTTCATAAACATGCTCAATCTCAACTAGACCAAGCCATCTGGTCTAGAGTTTGCCTTTGTGATCCTTAAATTTTGAATAAAAAATAAGGGCCCAATATCTTGCATTGAATTGCTTGGTCTTAATGTACTTATCATGCCATCTAATATATTGGTAATGTATAAGTTCTATGTTATACAATGCCTATTATCTGTATTCATCGAAGGCATTTAGTTGCATAAGCCTTTCTTTTTGTGCTTCAAATATATCCATTCTAAGTTCTACTGTTGTCTATAAAGTCTTGTGCTCAAATTCAATTAGAAAGATAGGTTTATTCCCATAGACCAACTCATATGGGGTGAAGTTTGTAGTAGTCTTCCACATGATTCTATAAGCCCAAATAGCTTCAATAAGTCTAGCTTCCTAATCCTTATGGGACATACTAATAGTCTTGATAAAAATATTTTCTAACTCCCTATTGGTGACTTCCACCTGTCTATTGGACTATAGATGATATGGAGTTGATTTCTTATGTAAAATCTCATATTGTTGGACCAAATTAGTAATTAAACTAGTAGTGAATTGGAGTCCTTGATTAGTGACTATTTCTCATGGCACACCATATCTTGTGAATATTTATTCATAGAGGAAAACGGCCACCTTGTCATCCCTGGCATGTGTAAAAGCCTTTACTTCCACCCATTTAGTGACATAGTTAATATAAACAAAGTTGTACTCTTTATTGTTATATTTTAGATCAAAATGTATTACAATGTCTAGGCCCCATTTTTCAAATGGTTTAAGCACCATTTGAGGCTATAAAGGCATATCATATGAATGTATGGGTATCCCCATATGCTAACATCTATCATAATGATCAGTATACCTTATTACATCTATATGGAGTGAGGACCAATAATATCTTGTATTCAAGATTTTTACTACCATACACTTATCTACAAAGTGCCCTCCACAGGGTTCATCATGGTAGGATTTGAGGATATCTAGAAATTTATCTTTTCTGAGACATATTTTGATGATGGAGTCAATCCCAGTATAGAAAAAGAATCTAGATGGCTGTGAATACTTGACACTTATTTGAATCAAAGTTCTTTTTTGTTTAGGGAGGAATTGTTGTGGAAGTAACCCTGTAACAAGGTAGTTATCAATATCTGCATACCAATGTGTGGTAAGGGTGAATTAGAATAAGTGCTCATCTAAAAATGAGTCATCCACTATGGTATATTTTTGAGGGGATTATAGGCATGATAAAAATTGAGCCATGACATTATCTTTACCAAGATTATCTACAATGGTTAGATCAAATTATTATAATAAGAGGAGCTATCATATCACTCTACTTAGGATCACTGGTTTGTTCATAAGGTACTGAATGGTTGTATGGTATATATGAACAAAGACTTGATACCCTATGATGTAGTGAAAAAAATTGTTGATAAACATAGACTACTGCCAAGAACTCTTTTTCAAGGACTGTGTAATTTAATTTTACTACTCATAGGTACTTGCTTAAAAAATATATGGCATAATTGAGTGATTCCTATTTTTGGACTAGCATATCTCCTAAGGCAATATTCAAAGCATCTATGTGAATATGGAAGGGAAGCTTCCAATTAGGACCACACAGAATAAGGGTGGTAGTCAATAATTCTTTCAATTATTTAAAGGCTGTATCACATGTAAGAGTCCATATAAATTCAACATCTTTAGTCAAGAAAGTGAAAAATGGTGCTACTAATTTTATAAAATTGTTGATAAATCTCTTATAGTAACCATCATGTCTTAAAAAAATATTGACATTTTTTTGTTTCTGAGGAATAGGTATGTTTTTTATGATACTAATTTTTTCAAGGTCAACATTAATTCTTTCAACAAATACATAGTGACCTAAGGCAATGCCTTCTATCATAAACATGTATAATTTATTATGACTTAAAGACAAATGGTGCTCCTAAAAACATTAAAACACTTTCTCCAAGTTCTTAAGGGACTCATCAAATGTTTTTCCATAAACAATGAAGTCATCCATATAGATTTGTACACATTCATTGGCCATATATAAAGATACTCAAGACAACCCTCTGAAATGTTGCAGGAACATTGCATAACCCAAAAGGTAATATAACATAAGCATAATTACCCTAGGGAAAAGTGAAGGAAGTATTCTCCTAGTCCTTAGGAGTAATCCTAATCTAGTTGTAACCACTAAAGCCATCTAAAAAGGTAGAATATTTCTTCCTTGCTAGTGTGTTCAACACCTAATCAATGAAGGGTAGAGGAAAGTGATCCTTTCTAGTTGCTATATTAATTTACCTATAATATATGCATACATGCCATTTTCCATTTTTCTTTGGTATAATTACCAATGATGAAACCCATTCACTATTTAAGATGAGATATATAAATCTAGTGGTCAAGATTTTATGAAATTCCACTTTTACTATTTCTCTAAGAGATGGATTCATCCTACATTGTGGATATATAATTGGTTGGCACTCTTCTTTGATATAGATATGATGTGTGCATGTTTTTGAGTTGATTCTTTGCATATCCTGATAATCTCATGCAAAAGTGTGTTGGTTTGCATGCAACATAATAACTAGCCACTTTTCCTCATTTGACTTCAACTTGATATTATTAAGTAATGTTTTTCCTGGAGAGATTTCAATTTTTTGTGAAAATATTTTCATCATTTTTATATTGCTGATAGATCTAGTTTGGCTATAGCTATGAGGTAGCAACTAGTGGAATATTTCCTATATAGATGCATCAAAATTATCTTATTCCTAGAGGCTATAAAAAGGACACTCAACATATTATAGGTGGTTAAGATCTATATAATGAGCTTGGTAATTATTATGGATAACATTAGAGAGAATTGTATCTTTTTAATAATCAACCAAGGTGCATGCATGGTCTATGGTGAATATAAAAATCTAGGGAGGCTAGTTTGCCTCATTTTCTTTAGCCCATAATGTATGCTCTGGTGCCAAGGCTGGTTATGTTGGAGGATAGAGGACTAATTTATTAGTGTGGTTACCATTGGATATCAACATGTTACTTGATCTGTAATTGATGAAGGCATCAGTTGTGGAAAGCCAAGGTCATTCTAAGATAAGAGGATATCCACCTAAATTAGACTTTGGCTATAGCATAATAAAATCTACAAGGTACTCCCATGAATATATAGCAATGACAAGATATTCAATGACTCCTTCTAGTCTGCCTATAGACCTATCAACCATTTGTAACAATGTATATGTTGAATGAATATCATTCAACTATAGTTTGTTTATAGTTTCAATTGTCATTACATTTATTGTATCTCCCAAGTCTATCAATGTGTTGGACATCTATTGATCATGGATCTAAACTGTTACTACTAGGCATCCTAGATCTGAATTTTTATTTAGTAGGGTGTTTCCTAGTATAATGTATATCAACTAGCCAATCACATGCACTATATTAGGATCCTTCTGCTTCCTTTCAAGTTTACATAGACATAAGTCTCTAACAGCTTTAGAATATATGGGCACATGCTTGATGGCCTAGAAGAGAAGAATTTTAACATAGAGATTCTTGACTTGTCTTATGAAATCAAATTCAAGGTCAATTACATGGCATTGAATGCTAAGACATTCAAAAAATGGTAGGGCTACTTCATCAATAACTTTATTTGTTGGTTTAGAGAGTTCTTATGGTGGTTAAGGTGGGTTATCATGATATTCTAAAGTTTTTTGATCTAGCTCCATTATTATGGGTAGGGCTGGAGGTGGTAGAACTTTTCTTGAACATAAGTGAACCTCATTTATGTTCACTATATATGTCAAGTACTAGTTAGGTTCAATACTAAATGTTGGTTATACTAGCTTATTTACAAGATTCCACATTCGTTAGGTAGGGAGATAATTAGGCTTGGGTGTAGCTTATGTATTATGCATAAGAGTAGGAGGTTGTTATTGTTGATGTAGAGGGAATCCTACCTAATGGATTCCCTAGGACTAATTGGGTCTTTAGGGCTACTGCCATTAGTTTTTGAAGGGTGGGCCTTGGGGTGGTTGCCAAGCTTGTATCCAAGGTGGGGATACATTTTGTGGAGGCTATCAGGAGGTGGTGGGGTAGCTTGTTTGAAGTGGCTACCAGTTAGAATTAGGAGGTGGGACATTCATCCATGGACTAGTCTAATTGGGAGTAGTATTTATAAATTATGAATTAAAGGAGGTAGGATTTGAAAAAGGTATATTTTGTCCCATACCTACATAAGATGGTCATTGAACCTATGTATTTATTTGTGAAATATAGAAAACTTAGTCTACATCTCCTCTTATAATGTGTAGCTCTACTAATTTTTGGTTATTTAGCTATGATGTTAGCTATTTTAGCTTGAACCTCATGACACCTACAATCTATTTTCTTCTTCTTACAATCTAGACAATAGATGATCAAAGATTGATCCAAGGCTTCTTTATTTTTCCTTGAGTGCAAGTTATCTGGTTGGGTAGACAAGCTACTAATGATATCCTATTTTATGTCTTCTAATAGGTTAATAACTTTAGATTTTGATAGACCACTTACAATTTCCAAGGAAACCATATTGCCCCTAACTTTGTTTATGATAGAACTAGAATAATTCTTGCTCAAATATTTCATGTCTAGAAATGACAGATGAGAGATATCTCCTCCACTCATTAGGTCCAAGGCTTCTATATAATCTTATCAGACTCCTTTTAGGAAGATGAGTTTTAGAGGCTCTTCTCCTAGTGTATTTTTCTTGAATTTCTATACATTGAACATGAACTGTTCAAAACCATCTTCCAAAGATTCATCCCCTTATTGAGTCATCATGAAGATGTCATTTCTTCTATAATTTCTTTCTCATGCATATTCTTGATACTTAGCCATAAATTTATTTTTCATGTCTTCCCAAGTGTGGATTGAATTACCACCCAGTCTCATGAACCAATGAAGTGTTGAGTCTTTGAGGGAGGCTAAAAAAAGTTTTAATTTATGTGCATCCTACCTGTAGTCATAGTTTCTATAGAGGATACCAAATTCAAACAAAAATATGTTTGGGTCTTCTGATAATGTACCTCTAAAATTGGGTAAGGTTTAGGGTTGGATATTTTTCATTTGTGTTACGTCTATTACATCTATAATAGGAAATTCAAAATTAACTATGTCTAGAGTCTTGTTATCATCCACAAAGTCTCCTTCTCCATTCATGATGGATTTTATTATGATATGGATACCAAAGGTACTCAAGATCATGTCTTTAAATTTTGTATTAGTCCCTTCATTAGTATGATATTAAACATCTATTTTTTGATTCACAATATTTTTACTAGATGAGAAATATAAAGATTCTCTTGAGCTTTCTTTGATTTATTCAAGAAAGCCTTGTTGGAATGTTGTTCTGATGTTACTTTTTGGAGTGTTTGGTTCATGAAGTTCTTCTCCTTCATTTTTTATAACTAACTTAACTAATGATTTATATACTTCTATTTCCTTTTTCAAAGCCAATAGTGCTTCTCATATAAGTTGCTTCCTTTGGTTTGTAATGTTCCTTTCTTCAAGAGCCCTCTGGCTTATGGTATATTTTTCAATAGGATTCTTAATTATTATAGGTATTTGTGGTTCTTTCTTGGTAACAAATTGTGGCTTATTTGGTAGGAATCTTCATTGAGAATCTCTTTCTCTCTACATAAATGTTGTGCCACACCTTTCAGTTATCCTATCCCATCCTGCACAGGGTTAGTGTCTTTTTGTTTTTCATGTGTTCTAGGGGGTTGTTTTAAAATAAGCAAAAAGTAAAATAAAGGAGTGAAAAAATTGAAATGACTAGAATTAAAAGTTTACTTCTAGAAAGTAGTAAATTTATCTACTAAAAGTGGACAAATTACTCTATAAAGTAGAAAAATAAAAGCAAGAAAATTACCTTAGAAAGTAGGAAAATTAAAGGCACACTTTGTGGAAAGTAAATCAATCTTACAAGAAAGTAAATTATAAAAAACCATGAACTAAGAAAATTACAATATTACAAAGAGGCTTTCAAGGTTGTGTACCATCAACATCTAGAAACTTAGACATCTAGCATAACACATCATAGTGCCCTCACTCGATTTGTTCGATTGGGTAGGACAGTGCATCAAAAAAGTTATGAACCATAAAAATACAAGAACTTAGACATCTCGCATAAGACACCACAATATCCTCACTTAACTTTCCTGACTAAGTAGGACAGTGCATTACTCAATCTTTAAAATCAATAATTAATTCTATAAAGTAATAATTGACACCCTCCCCAATAACGGTGCCAAAATGTTGTGTAGACTTATTACCTAGTTAATACCAGATTCTTGAGTTTGATTAACATTAATTTTCAACCCAAGATATGTATGATTTTCAAGGATGTCAACATTATATATGCATTATTGATTCATAGATTAAATTTCTTTACTAGTTTTAGTACAATAAACTTATGTTAAATTCACCAGGTAGTTATACTATGAAACTACTATAATATAAATATATAAATACTTCACACTTATGAGTCACACATGCATCACACTTTATATAATCAAACTAACAATGAAATCAACTTATAACACACTTAAACTAAAGAGAGTCAAGATCTTCACTACAACTCCTTTTGAGGGGGCCCTTCCTCATTCAGAACTGATTTTCAATCCTTCTCTGAGAGACTTGCAAAATATTCTTATAGAATCAACCTTATCATTACTTAGATTTATATCAATTAAATATTTCTAAATAAAATTAAAATATTTAGAATGTAATGACTTCTACAATTCTATTATTCTATTATCATCTATCCAACTCCTAATCTGATCTAGGCCCTACCATTAAATATAGAAGGTAATTTATTAGCTTTAACCAAAAACACTAAACTAGGGAAAATACAAATAATTTAGGAATGACCCTAATCAACTTTCATGTGGTTAGTAATTGAAGTTACTTGTTTTAGGCCTGAGTGGGTTAAAGATGATGTATACTATTTTGTTGTTTTAATTCTTTTTTCTCCTTTCAATTATCCTTGTCTTTATCATCTTTAGTAGCACATTCAAGATTATTTGCATGTGGGGAGTCCATACAATATTTATGGAGGATCCTCTTCAATCATCCACCAGGTTCCTAAGACAACTAGATGTGCACTTAAGATCTGATCATAATAATAGTTTTAGTCTACATAGTAGCTACATGTAACTTGTAGATGAAAGCTTGTTGTTGCTAAAATCAATTTGTAGTGGCTACAAAAAACCTTCAAGTATAAATTAATAGTGGCTATGGGCAACCTAAATATGTAAGCCTATAGTTGTTGTAGGTAGTCTGTAAGTGTTATGCGAAAAAAAGATTCTTGTAGCCTTATGTTACCCTTAAAATGTTTGTTAAATAAAGTTACACAAGTATAATCTAATCAAAGAAGAAACATCATTAATTCATAACATAACATATATATTTCAATGCACACACAAAATCATAAATTCATTCATTCATTTATATGAGTCATGGATGGTTATGGGGATTTACATAGAAAAAGATATATACTAGGTATGGATGAGGCTATAAAATAGAGCAATTGGTGGCCTCATCACTATATACAATATATGATGATGCAATATTTTATTTTCATGGAATTTCCATACATGAAAAATATTATCTCTTATCAAGATATATGTTTTTCCTATGTTCTATGCACTCCTCTCATACTTCACGATAGGGAAACCACATTCCATATTTATTCTTATTGATATTTTTAAATTTATCATGCCTAACTATACATTAATTATTCATAATTATATTATATTATGGGTTTTTAGCTTGAAAATTACATGGTTATTACTTTAATTACAAATGTTGAATGACCTAAAAACTCATTTTATTATTTGATGTTGAGGCACACTAACTACCAACCTATAGGTTTCTAAATCCAATACATATTTATATCTCTTTCAATGGTATGAAAGACCCATGATAATTTTTTTGTATATTATATCTACTAAAATATAGTATTAGATAGTTATCAATTTCAATTTTGACCTACCTTAACCCAACATTACTTGTGCACACTTATAAGCCTCTAATTTTCCATTCCTTCATATCCACATGTTATGTATGGGTCCAATACTTACAAGTTATTTCCAATCATGTGAATGAAACCTATATTATATTCCAAAATAGTAATATAACACACTCAAACAAGTACATCAGATTCAATCAATACCATTTAACTATTATTGGTCGAATATGAGGGTTTTATTCTTCACCCAATAATGGGTAATTTTCAAAATAAAATCATTTCTATGTGTCAGCCCATTTTCCTAGCATGTTAGGGGCATGATAAATTAAAAAATGGATGCATATACATGTAAATAAATAATATATTTATATTCCATTTTGAATTTATCTATCAAAAATCTATACACTACTACACATTGAGAAAAATTGCCTTACTCTTCCCAAATTAAAAACTAGTCACTAGAAGTAGTCATCAGCTAAGTTTGAAGCACACCAATCTAGGTAAATAATGACCATTCTAAAGTTTCTAAATTTATATTATTAGGTGCATTCATGTATCAAAATAAAAAATTTCACATTAACACTAGGGGAAGACTACATGTGGCTTGGTTTTACTTGAGTATTAGATACTAGGTAGTGGTCAATCATCGACAATGTGATTAAAGACAATTCAGTCCATTAAACTTCCCATGTTTTTTCAAGTTTTATCCCCTCATAAGTGGAACTAGGGTTTTAGATGAAGGAGATAGATTTTTTGGTACTATGCATATGATCAGACCTCAAGATCACACACATTCCTTAAGCATAAACAAGTGCAACTACTTGTATCAAAATAGAGAATAAAAGTATCTAGGGATAAAACAATCCAAATTAGAATATAGCAAAAGATGTTACCAACATAAGGATGATGTTAATTTAAAGAGAAATAAATATCCAAAACCTACATCAAGTGACTCATAGTAATATTTATAGCCTACATTATTTCTTTACACCTATCTCAATATTATACAATATAGGGAATTGCTAAGTATCTCATGTTTTATTGTAATTTACATACTTAGAAAGATTGCATGCAAAATTAGTTTTAATCTTCTACATTAAGATATACATTTAATTATTATATTTTTTTAATTTGAATTATTACAAAAAATTATATCTTAATTAGATTAATAAATTAATCCAAATAATAGTAAAACATATTGGTGAGCCTATATATTTTTTGAAGATTAAAAAACCCTACGTTTCCCTTAGGGATTCATCCTTCCTTTTAGGGTTTTATATTTTTGCCTTAGGGTTTAATTTTTAGACTTGATTTTTGATTTTCCTTAATATTAAAAATGGTTATTATGGATGAACATTGTTTATATTTTTCTACCCAATCCATGATTATAATCATTGAATGCTATTTTAATTTACTATTTAAATATATAACAACTATGTAATCAAATGGATAAAATATTTATACACTAATAAGGCTATAAATAATAATGAACAATATATGTCCCTTATTAATCCATATTGTGGAAACATCCAATCCAAGTTGTTACCTATTACCACTAGGAACTAAATGGAATGCATGATTCACTTTTTTTCCTAATCCCATTATGGATTCTAAAATACATAATATGCATATTATTGATTGGATTATCATGAACATGAAATCTAGCAATAATCATAATCAAGAAACAAGTAATAGGGATAGAGTTTATGATGTTGATGAAAGGGAATTAATTGAATATATGGACATAAATCCATACATTTTTGATGCAATATTATATGTAGTAAGAGATAAACATAAAAATTTGGCTCAAGCTAGTACATATGGGGAATAATATATTCACTTCTACAATATCGACCAACCCTTTCAAGTTTCGAATCAAACCACCTATGTCGAGACTAATACTATTTATACAAATCTTATCACACATTTGATGTCCACCCAAGGTGCTTGGGAAACATAGGGATTACCACATATTTCCATGCATATTCCTACATAAATGACTTATTACCATCCTATAATGACTACACATTATATCATCAACCTTGCATACTACATGTTACCTCAAGAAGATTGTTTTAGATTTGCAATCTAGGGTGTGTAGAAAGTATTTCCAATTGGAGAAATGATTCATTACGAAAGAGACAAAGGCTCAGATGGGAAAAACATAAAAATGGGTTCAATAAACTTTAATTATTATTAATAACTCAAATTTACATATAAATAGCCTATTTAACTCATACAATGATGGCTTTAGGCATATCTCTTAATCCCACAAATATATAACACTTATCTTGCCTAGAGATTCTCCCTAAATCACTCAACCTATCCTATCTTCTACAAACTCTACATGGTTTTTTTATAACAAATCACTTATATTATTTACTCCTCACATTATTTGCACACAAATAATAAATAATTAAAAATAAAATATGGATCACTAAAGCCATATATGAGGACTAAATACTAATATCCCCCTTAGTGTGAACATGGGGAAAGGAACCACATGGACTTAAAAACTCTATATTTACCCCCAATAATTTTGACAAGCAAACATCATGTTCACTAGATAATGTGTTCCATTTTACAACAAGAGGATGTGCAAGTTTTATTAAAAATTTTACCTTGAAACATAGGATTATTTAAATATTTAGAAAATAGAATATAATCTACACAAATATGACACAAAACTATTGACTTTGACACATAATTAAATATTATGACAACTAATACATATCAAAAAAGTAATATCTATTAAAAAGTAAGACTCAAAGCACTTATAACCTAAAAATAAATTAAAAATAAATCACATGTTAACATAACTATTAATTAACACCAACAATTATACAAAACACATTATTATTAATTATTAACTTAATTTATAAACATATTAGACTTATTAAAACCTAAATTCACGACCTACAAATTATTATAATAAATAAATTAAATATAATACAAATAATCCTATGAAAATAAAATAGCTACAACTAAATTAAAACTATTAAACATCCAAAAAATAATATAAAATTGTCTAAAAAACTAAACTCATTTGTATATGAAAACCACAGGAAAAGAGTAGTTTTGGCAAGGTAAGAAAGGTCAGAAAGAGTTAGATGGAAGCATGGATGCTAAGGGAATAATATAAGGTTAGTTAGATAATGTTTATAAAATAAGGTACAGATTCAGGGTATGCCCTAACTCCTCTTAGTTGGGGATGAAGAAACCAAAGTGGAATTGGTGGTTGAATAGAGCTGAGAAACTAAGAGAGATAATGGAGAACTCAAATTATTGGATGAATGTGCATAGGCCATTAAGGAGGATATATGATCTATGGAGATCAATGTGAGCTTGGGGAGATGATAAAGTGATCACTGAACTTGAGTTAAATGTAGGAGCTTAGGATAGAGCTTGAAGATCTAAGTTAACTAGGTTAAGATATATTTGAGCTATTTCACCATGGATAGGTGAAATTCTAAGATTGTGTTAGGGTGAAGGTTATCATCATAGTGGTCTATAATATTTAATGTCAAATGTGGTTCAATCCAAAAAAAATTGAGAGGGATCTGACTGAGTGGATGAAGGGATCAACACAGAGTTCTATCTCACAAAAAGAGATGTGGATCTACAAGAAACTAAGACAATAAAGTTGTAAAATATTTGTCCATGAGACATCAAATCACTAATATATTATCCTAAAAACTAGTGGATATCTCATATATGTAAGAAATAGACCAACATAGAATATTTGAGGTGAGTTGTGGTTTTAATGCATTGAGTTGGGATCAATGTGAAATATGGGGGCTCAGATATATAACTCACTAAGGGGTTTAGAGACCTCATCTTAGATTTATACTACCCTCCAATGCAGATAAAGGGATGTGCAATCTATAAATTTTAGGGAAATATAATTTATGTAAGATCTAAATACTTGGAAAGGTAAAAAATATGACCCAATGATTGTTATAATGTCAATGTTATTCAAAGGTTCACATTATAACACATTGTACAACTTAATTATATGGCCTAGCCCATAAAATTACATTAGACAGTAAAAAAATACATACATACATACATATATACATTCATGCATGCATGCATAAATACATACCTAAATAGATACATACATACGTACATCATATATATTACATTTTTGGGTATGTAAATAATGGGAAAAAATAATTGAAAACTATAGATAGTGTGGATGACATGGAATATTAAGGAGAGAATGCAAGTGAATTTTTAATGACAAAAAAATTACAGGTGGTATGCACTAAAATTTTATGATATTATACAATAAGGGTGGATGGATAAAAATGAAATTTACACATGGACTACATTTCATAACCATTGTATTATTTTATCAAAATAAAAATTTGTAAATGAAAAATAGAGAGGTCCATGAGGAACATGCTCTAATTTTAATTATGAAATATATAAATGGGATCAATTAATTTAATTACTCTTAATTAACTTAAATTTACATTAAATAGCTTTTTAAACTCCTACAATGATGGAGTTAAGCATATATCTTAAATCTCTCACTCTTATCTCTCCTAGATATTCTCCCTACATCACTCAACCTATCCTATCTTCTACAAACTCTACATGATCTTTTCTAACAAATCACTTACATTATTTACACAAACATACTAGTTAATTAAAAATCTAATGTGGATCACTAAACCCACATGTGAGGACTAAATCCTAGCAGTATTAATTTAGAGAAAGGTAATTATAAAGATAGTCATTCAATGGACTTAAATTATTTTCTCCATAATATATTAGCCCATGAAATTTAAGCCTATCCCTTACCTATAGGGGTTTTATCTTCTAAGCTATAATATATGACAACAAAGGTGACCTTGAATAATAACCTAGATCTTCCCATGCAATATTCTTTGATTATGCATCTAATGATCAATTATTGACCAAGATATTTTTGAAGAGTCTCAAATAATATGTTTTGGGTTCTATGACCTCCCACTCCAATTAGTGATGGAATTTAACCCTTTGGTAGATTAGTTTATAACACATGTTTCCATCGACATTGATGAGAAGCTTTCTCATGCATAAATTTCCAAACTAAATAAAGGGTATAATGAGGCAATAAATGATTATTTACTTCTCTATGAGAACATTCTAAGTTGACCAATCCTATGGAAAATAATTACTTATAATACATATTCAATCAAAGTTTACTTGCATCAATCCATGAGTTAATATTATTCAATATATTCAAGTTTTCAATGATTTATGCCATACAATGAGAGATCAATAAGCCAAAATCATAACTTTGAAAAAAATCAAGTATGCACATAATAATCCAACTCTAAAAACAAAGTTATAGAGTAAACCAATCTATGAGTTAAATTAAATGACAAAAAGAATGAGGCATAATAAATAGTTAATTTAATATAACAACCTAAAAATTGGTTTCTCTTATTCTCTCCATTGAAGGGGTAGCTTACACGATTATAATCACTCCCTCATATATTATTACAAATTTTAATTGAGTGAAACCTCATCTCTCTTCCTCCACCATAATATTTTGATGCAAATAATTAGACACCAAATAATAGTGAAAAAAATGCATACTGTGATGATCATCAAACTGGTAGACATTATAAAAACATATGTTTCAAGTTAAGACATACAATGCAAGATCTTATTGATGATAAAAATATTGAGTTAAGTATACCTAGAGAATAATCTAGACCACAATCAATGGGAATTATAGATTGAAAATATCCAATGAACCATTTACCAAACATTAGACAATAGAGACTAAGGACAATTATGAGGTAAATTATACATACAATCCATAACTTGCTCTTGTGACATATGGTCACCCAATGGATATGATTATTAGTATAATTACATGAATATCACCATAATTACCTATGATTAAATGTTATGATAGTGAGATAGTTTCAGATAATTTATATCTCCACATATTATTCATATGAACTCACATCGACAAGTAACCCAAACATAATGTCATGGTTGAAAATAGATCAAGAGAAAACATTTTCACATTAAAAATTATCCAAACTCTTCAATACACACAACATAATTTGTCAGATACTAAAACAATGGTTAAGGTAGTTGATGGATAGATACATAACACACTTAGGTGCATTGTGCTACCTATTTAGGTAGTAGATAATTCATTCCTAGCTATTAAATTTAATGGCTTATTTGACATGTTTTTAAGATTACCTTAGATAAAAAATCTCCAGTTATTACCATCTATAGTGCATTAATGTATAAATTATATACACTAAAAAAAGGTAGTCCTAGTTTTGAGCATTTGATAACAATAAGTGGTATCTCCTCATCCACCCCCACCACCACCATAGTTGGTTGTTACACCTATTCAATAAAATTGTGTGAAATTAGTTATTATACATATACATGATCTATCTATACACACAACTCAGAGGAGAGTATCTGATTCTCTTAGGAATCTTGACTTACAATAATTATCACATTAAAAAGTCATTTAGGACTCACTAAGGCCATTATATACCATACCACATACTAAGATAACATCATAGATAGTTTAAAATGATATAAATTAAACATGGGATGTGAGATATTTTACTAATAGACATCATACCCCAAAAATTCCTATGACTTACAATGTTACTCATCATACACATGAGATTATAAGTGATGCCTAAATTTATATTAAAATGTATGATGCCTTCTCATATTTGGATACACCCACATCTATTACTCTTTTACTCAAAAAAGGTGATCATTACACCATATGATACATGAAATCCCAATGACTATATAATTAATGAGATAAATGGTTAGCATATTTTTAAATTTCAAGATAAATAAAAAATTAAAAAAATATAAAAACATTCAAAATATTCAAAAAATAAAAAATATGGACCTAAGCATGACATCATTTCTATATTAAACTATTTACATGTTATTTATGATATTTTTAATTTATCACATGTTATTTTCATACACATGAATTTCATGATATATCAGTGTGACAAAAGATATACTTGAACACATAAATGTTGGACTCTCCTATACCTAATGGCCATTCCAATGTTGTGGGAATCTTAATCCACATATTACTATTATAGATTATATATTTCTATAACCTTTTACCATGTTGAACTACCTATATTTCTTGCACATGTTTTTTGTTACTTATATCTTAAATAATTTTGCATGAATATACTATTTTACTATGATGTGACACTGACATAAATGGATATTGTAGACTAGTTGTCACTTTTCATATGCTTCATTAATACTCTTAATCTTGAATGATATGCCATTCACCACTTATCTATTGTGTATGGCCCTTAACCTTATTTTATTAAACATTATTTTTTACATTGTGTGTGACACATTTTGTCCCTTGTTTATAACATATTTATTGCCCTTGCATGTGGCCCTTGACCTTGTTTGTTATGACATAATTATTTCCCTTGGTTATGGCCCTTGGACTTATATGTGAAAATACATGCTTATGATTGGACTAATCTATAATTTTATACTAAGCTTGTTCATTTTTTTTATATTTTAGATTTTTTGGGTGTTTTGATCCATATTACACACCTCACCATTTGTATGTGGTGACATGATTTATATCATGCATCTCTTTATTACATCATTTTATTTAGTTATTACATCAATTATGATTACTATTATGTGCCTTAATGATAAATATATCTTAACATGACACTTATATGATTTATATTACATATGTTACATGAATGTATTGATGAAACATACATTATTGTGATGACATATTCTACACATAATACATGACTATACATGATTACATATTTATACATGACATGACACCTTTAACTCTTTATTTTGATATGAGTGACTTATAGGATGAACCCCCTACCTTAAAATGGGGGCATATCAATGGGATTGTCAAAGAGACATAAGTCTCCATGAGTAGAAAAATCATATTTTGGGAATAAATTATAGGATTCATATAGTTTAGAGTGATTTAGATATTAAATGAGTTAAGATATGAGACATATATTCAAACATTGATACTAATAATGGGGAAATGTTCCATGCATATACATGCACTTCACAAAGACATGATTTACAAGATACATATTTAGACACACTTGAGTATATATTATAGGTAGGTGGACATGGTTTCTAGGAACATAAATTACATATTTTTACAGACATATACATTTGAGATATAGGTTCTAATATTTTAGCATATAGATGCATATAATTATCTATTATTTGGAACTTATTTAGTGGGTTATGGTATTGGTTCATGTATATATACTATTTTAGATATTAGATGGCACAAATTGGTGAGGCATTATACTATTTAATGAACATATACACATTTTTTAGTGAGCATTTCTATAGTTATTTATTTCTAGATACAATTAAATGGCACTAAGAAGTGAGTAGCCTTGAATTTATAAGTCTATTTGCAATGGTTAATTAATGTTTTTTAGGTAATGCACATTGAGGCTTAATTATGCTCAATGACATTATAATTACACATAATTATATCATTATGTGGCTCTTACCTTACCATATTAAGGTTAAAGATCAAATATATATTAGTTATCTTAGTGAGTGCAGTTAAGTTTTAATAATGCTTAACAATCTTAGTAATACTATCTATTCATGAGGATTGGGGAATTTTTCCCCCAACCCATACACTTAAATAGTTACATAAAATTTGGATTTTATCATCCCCAATTATATAATGGTTAAACAAGAGGAACCATTCTCTAGTGTTACAATAAGTAAGCATAATTTCTAATAATGTTATAGGGAGACACAATTTACATATAATTCATATGAATTTCCTCACTCATATAAATTTTTGCATATAATTCAAATTTCAAATTTCAGTTTATGGACATTGAATATGACATGTTAATTTTAGGTTTGAATGGAGAAAATTTGTACATTTGGAGCCTTCTCCCAAAGTTAAATTATGTTGCACACACTCAGGTATATCTTTATAATTTTATTCTACTAGTTATATCTAGAATAAAAGAGGGGAATTTGTAGTAATTAAGATATGGTATTATACACTTTGAAATGTAATTTTTAACCTACCTTAACCCTATACAACTTGTGTGCACATAAATTCATCTAATTCCCCATTCTCTCATATCCACATGTTATTTATGGGTCCAATCCTTCCAAGTTATTGTTAGTCCCCTATAAGAATCATATAGTATATGTCAAACTAGTACACTATCATACTCATACATATTCAAATCATCATATAAATTTTCCTATATATTATATAATAAATTTAAATTCAATCAATACCAACTAAAATTTACCAAACAAATATAATGGTATATTCCTTCACCCAATAATGGTAAATGTTCAAAATCAAATCATATTAATGGGTTAGCCCATCTACTTAGAATATCGATGGCATGTTAAATTACCCAAATAGATTCATATAAATATAATTAAAGTATATAATTATTATCCATTTGGATCTTATCTATAAATAATATATACACTAACACACTAATAAAAACTCCTTATTATTCATAAATTTTTAGATCATTCACTAGGATCAGTCATAAACCAAGTATGAAGCATACCAAGCTAAGTAAAGTTATTTTTTTCAAGTGTCAAAATATAGATCAAAGATGAATTCATATATAAAAGGAACATAATTTCACATTCACACTAAAGGGAGGAACAACATGTGGTTGTATATGAAGTATTAGACACATAGGTAGTAGTTAAACATCAATGAGGGTGATTGGGGTCAGTTTAGTCCATTGTACTTCCCATGTTTTTGTAGTTTTTATCCCTTATAAGTGGACCCAAGGTTTTAGATGAAGGAGATGGATTTATGGGTGCAACACATATGATCAGACCTCAAGATTACCCAAAAATTTAAAGTATAAATGAACACACCTAATTGTATTAAAATAAGAATAAAAATATATAGGCATATATCTGTCCAACTCAAAACATAACAACAAAATTTACCAACATGAGGCTAATGTTACTGTCTAGGCACACATTAAGATATAAAACTTTCATCAAGTGACTCAATATTATTTACAACTTTCCTTTCTATCTATCACTTGTATTAGTCTTTCATAACATAGGAAACCAATAAATATCTCATCCTTTATTTTACTTTCCATATTTAGTAATATTATGTGCTAAATAAATTTCAATATTCTATATTTAGATATATACTTAATTACTATACATTGTGTGATCTAAATTATTACAACCATTTATATATTAATTATGGTTTTCATTAATCAAAATTAGTGTAAAATACATGCCAAGAAAAAATGAGGGTTTCTCATTGGAAATCCATTTCAAATTTCAAATTTATTATGTCCATTCATGAATATTTATATAGGAATGGTAAAGTTGTTATTTAGGATCCAAGACTAAACATAAAAATATTTATAGGCTATGATTTTCATTATAATTTTTAATACACACACACACACACACACATGTGTAGATGCATGCATGCACACCCACACCCACATTTAATTTTAAGTATATGCTCATAATACCTATTTTGTGCCTAGGCATTCAACTCAAAGTGGGAAAACATACAAACACCTAAAAATCCCCCCTTGGCATTTATTTAGTGTTGTTTTGTTTATGTTTGGAATATTTGTCTATGTATAGGTGATTGGTTAAAATTAGGACTTTTTTAAATATTATGTCAACTTATGTCACTTGAAACCCTCTTTCCATTATCCTCATGTTAATCCCCATAGTTTGAATATACTTTTACATTTCATGTGTTGGGATTTTTTATACTTTCCTAGCCCCATTGTGTGTGCCTCTATTCTTATTGAAGGGTCCCATCTTCCCTTTTTTTAGACACTTAAACTTGGCACAAGACCCTTATTCCCAAATTACCTTATTTGGATTTCTTTACATTTAGCTTATTTATAGGATTACAAGGTCTAGTATTCACCCATCGAGCATAAAATCACCTTAAAACTTATAAAAAAGGTATCCATTAATGCATATGGATTATCTCTCACTCATCATATAGCCTTGTCTTGAAAATAGAAGTAAAATAATCTCATAGACAAACCCGTAAATTGCACGGGTTCATATTAGACAAATATGTACACCTATAGGTTTATCTCTTTTTGTTTTATAGGTGCTTTATCCTAGTTCCATGAATATTGTGTCTTTACTCTTATTTATAAACATTACCATAGTTAGAAAACATGCATAAATAATATTAAGTTAGTCTATATATACAAGGTGTAACCAAGCCATTCATAGGTATATAATTTATGATCAATAAGTATTAAGTAACAATAATGAAATGCATATGAATATAAATATCCTAGTATTAGTCATATCAAATCTCATTGAATCTCATACACTTGTGACATTTTCATCATGTCTTGGTATACCTACATTTTCCTTATGCCAAAGGAGGATATTAGATTTCATGTATATACATCATAACTTATTTGAAATATAAGGTTCATAAACCATCTCTTGATATATTCCATCCACACATTCACAAAACTGCATGGAGGTTTGATTATGTGTATGCAGGATATATAGTTTGTGATGCTACCTCAGTAGTTTTCAAACTCTACATTTTTTTGTTTTTGAGTAAAAACTAGGTCAAAAATAATATTAAAATATTATTCATAATTTTCCATCACATTTGATAAGTGAAGGTACATGCATAACATGAAATTGATAATGAAAAAGTGAAATAAAAACTAGACTATGAAACCTTAATAGGATGAACTTAGCCATAATAGGACAAACCCAAATAGATTTAGACTATCACATTTGTATGGGTCTATCGAGCACATAAATGAGTTTATCTTAGTGAATAGGTCTATCTTGGAACATCACACATTTTAAATATTTTAGAAGTAGGTTATACATACTTTACATAGTATGTATACAGTCTCAGATTTCTATAACAATAAGTAGGTGTGATCATTCCTTTCTCATTTTTCATTCACAATAATAAATTTAGTTTCATTTATAGCATTTGGAATTATTTTTAATTTTATCCTATTACTAATTTTAATTTTTTATGATTATATATATTTAATTAAAAATAATTTATTCATTATTTTTATTAAAACTATAATTAGGACAAACATAATTTACATAGTCTTTTTTAACACTCCTTAATTGGTGAACTGTAAATCTTTCACACATTCAACTTGGGGTTTTATAAAAATTAATACACTTAGGATTTCATTCCTTTATTCAAATATTATTCTCAACTTTGATTCTCACGTCAAGATTTATTACCTCATTGGATAACCCTAAAGGTATTTTGTTTGTGCTTCACTTGAATACAATCATGATTTTAATTAATAAAATAAATATAAATTATTTGTATTTAATGGATAATAAAAATATTTAAAATGATTAAAATATATAAAATTAAATAATAGAATCCCATAGGGTTTATGATCATACACCTTCATCTTCCCAACCCGTAAGGAATAATGTCTTGTGAAGAAAATTTGTCCCTAGCACATATCATAAGTGAATTAAAAAATAAAGTACATGACCAACATTTATATCTTATTGCATGTTGCTATTGTATAAATTATAATGTGATATTTTGAAATATTATATCACATAATACCCTAAATTATCCATTTATAGTGACTTCATAAACCCTAAATTTACATTATTTAATGGGAATGGTGATCCTTCTATACACCTTAAAAAAATTAGGGATTCTATTTAGAATACATTTTTAATGATAATATATTAGTAAAAACATCCCTAAGAGCTTACATTTCAAGATTTAGATTGGTTCTATAAAATTTTAATTGATATTTACACACATATATGGAACTAGAAGAAATATTTGTAACATAATACATTAAAAATAAAGGATTGAGAATTACATTTAAACACATTTCCTCTTTTTGGATTTGATCAAATGGATTTGTCTTCTAGTTTCTTGAAAAAATATGAATTTTGATGGTGGGTCCAAAGGTAACCAAAGCTCAAATGGGGGGTAGAGTCATAAGGGATGCTGATGGTAAGCTTTTAGCAGCATATGCTAGTCTTTTAGGCATCCAAACCATCCATGTGTCTAAATACTCAAAAACATTTTGGGGAATCTAACTAGAATTTAAATTGGGCATCAATCTTCTCCAAATTGAATGGGACTCCCTCAACATCATTAATTATTTAAAGGGCAAACCTAGATCTTCCTAGACCATCTCAAAAGTTATGTAAGATGTGAAGAGTCTTCTTCATAATTTTAAAGGATATACTATCTCCTATGTTTATAGAGAGGGAAATAAGGAGTGGAAAAAATGGTGAACAAAGGGGTACATAATGACTCACTTAAACATTGGTCAAGTGAGGTCAATCTCCCATTTGAAGTCTCATCAATAATCTAAAATGATAAATCCATCTCCCACATGTAGGATGATTAATTATTTTTTATCATGATAGATGACATTATGGGGAAATATTGAAGCAAGATGCAATTCAATCATCACCAGATTAAGAATCATGCTAAAAACCATGGGAATATACATGCCACTTCAAACAATAAATGCCTAGATTTAACTAAAAAGGGAAAATATATGTTGGCTAAAATGGTAAAAAAATTAGAATTCAGTGTTACTAATAGACAAAAAATGGGAGGTAAAAGAGATAGGAATGAACTGATATCCTATACAGAGGTGAAGGAGGAACCTATTGTCTAAAAGAATATGGTTAAAGGGGGGCTATCAAATTTCATGAAAAGAATAGATGGACATGATTTGGATATATCTAGGGACTTTGATATAGGTTGAGATGATTGTGTGGTCATAATGAGGGGTTTGAATATCACCAAATCATAAGAAATCAACATAGAAGTGATAGGTATGTGATGTGATAGTTTCAAAGCCTTTAAATTCAAAAATAAAAAGGAGGAATTAATGAATTTTTTTTAAAATTATTAAAAACTAGTCACTTAATCTGAGAAAGGTTTCTAAAGAGCTAAAATACCTAAGAAGTGGCCTAAGGTTTGCCTTCAGATAATGAAGTACATTACCCTCTAGGGAAAACATGTCATTTTATTCTCACACCACTTCTTGATGAATCAATATAAGTGCCATAAGATCATTCTTCATTTCTTTGTGCTAAAGCATCTAGAATATTATGTTATGTCTTACAAAGCCAACTCTTATTTTAACCCCATTCACTAGGGGATTATTCTACTCAGTGTACAAAGAGGGGAACCACTATGGTGAAAATACATAATTGAATCCATAGTTATCCATAATGGGGGGATGTTTCTGATGAAGAAATTGAAGAGATCCTAGATGATGAGAATGGGAAGGATTCCTTAACTCTAGGGGGAGAGGAAAACATTGGTGAAATGTCCCATAATAGTAGTTCAAATGGTAACATTCAAGTAGTCAAGCTTATTACAAGTGTTTTTCCCTAAACCCCAATGAGTAATAAGTTGCCCAATATGGAGTGGACCTTATAGAATATTTAGACCAAAGTGTATATGCAAAATTTATTCTATTCTAAAGTGGTGGAAGAAATAAATAATATAAAAATGATGATTTATATAGAGGAGGTTGGAATGGGTACTGGTAGAGGGAAGGTTGTTAAAACTGAAGAAGTAAGGGAGATTGGCATGACTCCCCTAAAAAAAAAATAAGTAGCAAGACTAGAGAAAGGAGATGAAGAAAGAGTAGGCAATGAGAGTCCAAGACAAAGAGGAGTGGACCCTAATCTACAAAAGGAAAAGGGTGGCTAAAGAATCTTATCAGGGTTTGAGCAAAAGAACAAGGGGAAAGAATAAAGAGAAAACAAAGTTTGGGAGTAACAAGATAGTCATTTACTCTGAATCTAAGGAGTCCAACTAGTAACTTATATGTTTTTACTCTTGTGTGTATTTTTGGCATCTTTTTGTCAGGTTTTTGTCTATCTTTTGGTTGATGATATATAGTTATTTGTGTCCCATGTAGCCATTTTTATATGTTTCTTCCTCTTGCTTTTATTTTACTATCTTTAATGGTAAGGGAGCCTAATCCCATTTTAGTAACCATATCTAGTAAAAAATAATTATATGATCTTCTAAACTATTACACATAATGGTTTAAATATTGTTTCCATAATTTGATATACCAAATAACAAACTTATAAAAATAACAATTTTTTTGTAAAAGCTTTATTTTTACTCTAAAAGAGAAACCAATATATCATATTAATGACACCTATATCTCTCTTTGCTATAAATAATTATCACTAGAAAGGGAGATTGTATGTTCTCAAAATGTTAACCACATTTATGACAATCCTACTTATAAATCTTCAATTAAAAACTTAGTTTCCCCAAGGGTTTGATATCTAACGTGTGTTAATAAATAATTCTTGTACACACCTCCTAAAAAAAACATTTCCCTGAATATAATGACTCTCTAGGTTAAATCCTTAGAAACATTATTCAAAATAAATTGATAATATTATCTCCTACTCATTCTATGCAAGTTTCACATCATTTATAAAAAGGATAAATAATTTTTTTCTTACCATATATTCCATGACATTCCATGAATAGGTGTTATGCACTGAAAAATATAATTAATAGACTAATTTAAAAAAGGAAAAATTGAGATGAAAGAACACCCTAATGACATAATTCTAACTCCTATGCAAGATGAACTTATAACAAATAAATGTGACAATTTTTTATACAACGAGAGCTTATTACAACTATTATAACATCTCATAAAAAATAAGAACCTATATCAACAATAGAAACATATGTTACACAAAGAGTACATGTCATTCCAAACATTATGGAATCACCTATTTCAAAAATTAAATCATCCCCTACACTAAAGAAGTCTATTAAAAAAGTTTTACCATTTTATATAGAAGAATATACCATTATTATAATGTGTCAAAAAATAATTATTCATTTATATAACCTTTTATCATTATCACGCATAAACTATAATAAAATTAGCAATGCCATGGTTGATAACTCTTGTGAAGTTTACACATGTAATATGATCATTTTGAAATATCTTGGATATGAAATTGAACACTGAACAAAGATTAATTTATTTTGAGCACTCATAATGAGATGCATTAAGTGGCATCTAGCTCTTGTTATCAAGTTTCATTTCAAAATATTCCACATTAACCCTAACTTGACTAAATACAATGTTATATTAAGAAATTATTGGATAAGATCAATGGATGAAACACTTGATAAGAATCTTGATCACATTACATTTTATCTAAAACTAAAAATAAAGAAAATAAACCCATGGAAACTATTTTTTTGATTGTTACTCAACCAATGCCATATAATTATCCTCCACATATTAACTTTAAAAAATCACCACCAAATTATTTGGATATGTGAAACCAAAAGAAACAAAAAATAGTAACATGAAATGTAAGGAGAAAGACATTAAATAGAAGTCATCTAATACACCATAAAAATATGTGGATGTTAGTTATACTTATCCTACTAGTACAAATATAGATGAAAGTATTGATTGGAATATTTTTATCTCAATTAGTATGTTTTGATGATAATTTTTATCATGAAAATTATGATGAAAATTATAACACATATAATAGGAACACACCACCCATCAATTATGAGGAATCCACCATGGCATATATGTAAAACACCTTATGAGGAACATGAAATAAATAAAATAAAAATAACACACACACACACACACACACACACACACACACACACACACACACACACACACACACGCACGTGCGTGAACACACACACACACACACACACTCACACACTCACACACACACACACACACTCACACACACAGACACACACACACACACAGACACACAGACACACACACACACACACACACACACACACACACACACACACACACACACACACACACACACACACACACACACACACACACACACACACACACACACACACACACACACACACACACACACACACACACACACACACACACACACACACACACACACACACACACACACACACACACACACCACCCACCCACACCCACACCCACACACACCCACACCCACACCCACACACCCACACCCACATGTTATTCTTATATATGTTATGTATTACATGTGTCATCCTTTTAATGCTCACTTTGTAGAAAAATTAAAATCCAAAAACATTCATAAAATAAAAATATACAAATTTATTTTTGTCTTTATCTTGATCATACGATACAAACCATAACTATCTACATACACTATATAGGTTACACATATATGATTTCAAACTTGTTTTTCATAGTAAACGTTAATTTAGGTGAGAGGTGAGATAATTTGTCTAGATATTATTATGATTAAATTTTTGGATCACCCAAGGGGAGACACTACTTTAATTTTTGATAGTTACATAATAACATCATGTTAAGCAATATAATTTTCTATATAGAGCTAATTTTTCATGCATCTTCTTTCTTACTGATTATTAACATAAGATATACATATATTACATGTGTATATAGATATGCTCATGTTATTTTAATATTATCATGACCATCCTCATATATATGACTATGATTTAGGTATATGTTTGAAGCTTTATTTAATTCTTCATTTTTTTATATTTCACATAGACATTTCCTTGTATTTATATTGCCATTATTCTAGCCACTTGTTTCATTTTATTGTTATGTTTTTTTGCCTTTGAACATATAACTATTAAAAATGTTCTTAACACTTACCATACTCTTCCCAATGATAAAAACCTATTTTTTAGGAATTTTTTTCATAGAATGCATTAAGTTATGATAATTCTAATCTCATTTATTCTAGTTTTTAAGGATTTCACCTTTTATTTCTTGCACAACCATATGTTTCCTTATGATAATTTCTAGTTTCTTCTACATATATAACTAAAAAATAAAAAATATGGATTCATAACTTGATCATATCTATTTTAATATGGGGGAATCATACCAAATCATGGTCTATATTGATTACATATATATACACATTTTAATTTGGGGGTATTATCCCACACATGTTTATCATTAACATATTATGATTATATTTAAGAATGAATTTAGAATAATATTCCCATGGGGATATGACACCCCTAGTTTCATCATACACATTATTTTGATTATACATGTACTAATTTAACATTCTATATTACTTTTATGCCTTACCTTATTATATTAGTTAGGGATTTCATATCCTTAGCACCATTTACATCTTCACATTGATTGATTTTCATACACTTTATTCACTTGAATATATATTACACATTTTTAAAAATGAGACATATTCACTTATGGGGCCATTGTGTGCACCTATGTTTCTTATATACATTGGCACTACACATTCTTAAATTAAATCTCTACAATTTGTAAACTACATTGATACATGTTTTTATTGATTACTATATATATATATTTATTTTAAAATTTTCATATTGGTGGATATGAGGTATTCTCCATGTAAATCAAGATCCATAGCTTGTGGTTCACTTCATACTTGGCCTTGTCATGTAGTTAGCTATATCATATGTATGACATTTTTATTTTATCATAAAATTTGGAACCTATATTGAATATTTGTCTTGCACTATTACATGGATCATGATGCTTAGTACAATATTCATACACTTTATCATGTTATGATTATCATGTTTTATGCCTAACTAAATTATATATTTATTATTAAGGGGTAGAAACATAATCACATTAGAAAAACTCAAAAATTCAAAAACATTGGTAAAATTATGAAAATTAAAAACATTAATAAAATTAAAAAAATCAAAAAATTTGAAAAGAGATTTTGGGAAGTTGTTTTTAGAGAATAAATCTCTACTAGGGTTTGATGAAAGTTTTTCTTATGTTTTGAAGTTTTATCCTTCATTTATTAAAATATTTTAAAAAACTTATATCAAATGGTAGATCCATTAATGAATAACTAAAGAGGGGGGATTCATCCTCCCATAGAAACCCTCATTCAGGTAAATGCTAGTGTGTACAAGAAAATTGACATCAAATAAGGAAATGAATATAATAATAGCTGAAATAGGGAAGAAAAAAATTTAGAAGAAGAATCCAAGTCCAAAAAGTCATGCATGAAAGCCTCCAGAGAGAATTTGGTAGGCATGCTTGATCTAGGATAAATAAAAAATATATAATTAGTTTGCATAGAGGGAGTCTGATGTGTAAATTTTTTAGAGTGCAACTCTCTCTAAAATGATTGTATACATGGACTTTCCTACATAATTTGTTTGGAATAGTTATGTGAGTGATGAAAATGATACCATAGATGGAGATCAATTTTGCATTGATACTCCACTCTACCTCAAAATTTTTCCAAAAGTCCAAGATGGATGCTCAACATGGTCCCTAAGTGATAGGTGAAGGTTAGATCAAATAAACACAAAAAATAGAGAAGGGTAGGGTAGGGAAGATTTTTAGACTTCATTATGATTCTATGTCTACATGAGGTATTTCTAAATGAGTCTATATTTTATCTACATCTGCATAATTTAACATAAGCCTAAACTAAAAATAATTATGGAATAAAGTATAATGGATTATGATGGATGTAATTCCTATAAAATTGATTTCATTAAGATAAATCACCACATAAAAGTGTTAGTACACAACATTTATCAACAAAAACTGGGTTAACAAAGCAAACTAATGAGACCAATTAGGCTAGAATTATACTTAGCCTAAATAAATCTATAAATAGTAGTCATAATCCATACCATAATCATAAGCTTATATACAATATTAGTTTTGAAAGTTAAGAAAGCAAAAGAAAACTTATAAACATTTTGAAATAATTTCAAAGCTCTTTATATTTCATTAAAATCTCCCAATTTAAAATGTTTATAGTAAATGTAATTATAAAAAATCATGAGCTACGACCCATCATCAAAAGATAAGATTTATTTTTCAACTATAATGGAAAAGTTTGTTACAATAGTTATGACTATTAAAAGAGATAAGTTATTATGTGGATGTGGGCACAATAATATGTACATAATGATTTCTCCAAGTGAGACCATATAAGAATGAGGTGTCCTCTATTTTTTCAAAAATGACTAAGGAGAACCACCACCTAACCATTTTTGGCTTCTTGTTCTGCCAAGGCATTGAAAATCAGATTATCATCATGTTCTAGCTTAGGGATATTGACATTTGGGTTTTAAAATAACACTTCCCCATTTGTCCTAATATTATCATGGTTCTACAATGGGGTATTCATAAAACCCTTAACAACACTATATTTTTTGATTCTCTTAGTGTCTTGGGTAACTATAATAACTACTTATTGAACTCCCTTATTGAGGTCAATGTACCCCCATTTCTAAAAAATGGGGACCTTTGTTTTAAATTTTTAAAATTTATGATTTAAATTAAAAAATTCCACTTAATCTAAGTCCTTTATTTGAATATCATCCACACCTGGTTCTCATTTAGCTTAACTGACATGTATCAATTTGACACTTGTCTTATTTTTTATAATGTGGCTAATGATTACTTCATGTGTTTTCAAGATGCAAGTTTAATGGAGTTCAAGTGTCGGAAAAATGTTCAAGGTTTCATACTTCAAATGATAATTTTACCCTATGTTAATCTTTAGTATTTAATGGTTTAATTGAATTCAAAAGTAAACAATGTTAAAACCTAAGGTTTTATACCTTAAAATATATTTTAGCCTAGGTATTCTAAATTAAATTTAAATTTACGTGGTTTAATTTTATGTGGGAATGCTTTATATTATTTAAAAAAAATTAGTTTATATTTTATCCTAAGGCTTTAATCATGTTTATTAACCTGATCAAAACCTTAGTCTAAAACTTTATGCTAAGTTTCTCTATTCCCAAAACCCACCTAGTCTACTTCATTTTTCACAAAGACTAATTAAATACCTGAGCACTTCATTATGTTTTAAAAATTAACTTAAAAGTTTTATCCTAAAGTTTTAATTTTTTTAATTATTAAAATTAAAACCTTAGTCCAAAACTCTTATCCTAAGTTCATTATGCTACCCAAACACTTGTTTAAAAAAAATTCCTATAGGGATAGACCAATTGTGTTTGACTTAAAGGATCAAGATCTAATAGATCAAGATAAAGCGAGGATCAAATATATAATGGTGTGAGGCAAGATAAAATTGTCAAAAGTATTATGAAGGAACCCATAAGTGCCAAGTGGCTTGATCTCAGTGGTTTATCCCAAAGATCAAAGTTCCACATTTATACTGACCATAGTAAGCAAATCACAATCAATGACACATTGATTTAAGCAAAGAAAATATATTGACATGTAGTAAATTAAACAATTCAAACATCTGGAAAGAAGCACATACCTTTCAGATTAAGATTAATAGTTCACATTGAAGTGTATAAAAAAGATTTGATGATGCAAGATGGATAAGAATTTTCAATGAGCCCAAAATGAACATAGTAGCAACATGTGTCACAACCATGATGAACTAAATCGATATTGACCAATGGCATTTCATCTCTTAGAGCACAATCTAATGGTGAGTGAGGTATGGAATTTTCCATAATCCTAGACCCAATGAGAGGCTACCATATGACACAAAGGCATTAGGTGGTGGCATGTATTCACAAGAAGAGCCTATGGAACTACCAAGTAGTATGATCTCAGATGTCCATACTAGAGATCAATGGTCTACATAAGTCAAAAAGAAAAGGACTTGGAATAAGATTAATGAATCATATTCAATCAAACTCCAAGATTGCATGACGTGTTAACATGTGTCCCAAAAGTAAAAAATGGTAATTTTTTGAAATTTAATAAGTTATATGACATAGTGGCATCACATAAGCAATACAAAATAGATTTGGAGATATTGTGGACCCAAGAAGGAAAAGGTATAAATACACGATCTAAAGGAAATATAAGTCACAAATCTCATATAGTTTGATTTACCTACCACCATTAAAGCTTTGTGCAAGCTTTCTTAAACTTCAAAAAACCATAAGAATGTATGTAAGCCATAATTTGTCCCTATTTTCATTGTGATCAATCCAAGGAAAATTTAATTATCATTTTTGTAAGGATAATTAAATAAAGAGTTGAATTATAGCTAACTAATAAATAATTTGACAAAGAATCATAGCAATGGTAGCTTAAAAAGGTGTCTCAAATGAGGATATGGAGTTGTATCTAATCTCAGATGTTGAGGGATGAGTGTTTAGAGACATAGAGTTCCTTGATAATGATTTGAACACAAAATACAATAGATGGTCAAATTTATTTTGGACCATCGAGAACTAGCTGGCCATTACTTGAGAAGAGGAGAAAAATTTATCATCTAAGAGACTATACGATGATATAGTAGTAATCTGATGGGTCTTCATTATGTAGTATCAAAGCCTAAGGTACTTTACTACATTTACATTATTGATCCTATTTTCAAAGAAACTAAAATAGATATGGGCATGATAGAAATGAATATAATTTAAGAAAGGTTACATATATTTATGATATGGCATTTGAATCATATTATAAACTACCCCCACCTCAAATTGACCTAATCTCAGTTAATACCTGGGATAAACAACATGATTTTAAGGACACCTTAGCCATGTGGTTGTATTCTAGAAACTAAGTCTTTTCATACTTCATTAAAAACATCCCCATTAGCTAATTTAGCCTAGGGGTAAGAATTATTATGCTAATTTTGAATAGATTAAGTGGAAATGCCACCATAGGCTATGTTGACCTAATATGGGTGAAAATTATCTATTTCATGGTTGAAAAGTAGATTAAACCACTTTGGTGAATTAAGTAGGTATAATTTTGTAATAAAAAACAAGAAGAAAACTCAATTCTATATGATGTCATATCTCTTAGGATTCTCTTTGTGCTACCACGAAGCTCCCAAAATAGAGGGAATGATCACCAAATGTGACACAAATAGTCTCCCAATATTATCCAAAGCTACACATATTCATATACAAAGATAAAATTTAATTCATTTGTGATTGTGTCTACCCATCCCTAAGTGAGGCCATAACTGACATTCTAATGCCAAGAATTATCCCAGTGATTAAAAAGTTTGTTGAATAAATAGGTGATTTATGGATATATCTATACTACACTATTATAAGGGTTAAGGGAACATAAATTTCTCCTCTCAGACAACCTATTCATATCCCTAATAATATAGCTAAGAAATAAGTGGCATATCAGTTGTTTCATGGTATAGATGGTCTCTATAAGACTAAGAGAAGAGTCCTCCACAACTTCCCAAGAACTATTAGTAATACTATATTCAAGCAATGGGAGAACATTGAGTCAACTCCAAGCATAAGACATCCTTTAATCTACATTTGGATGGGCTTAGATAGTGGAATCCTTGTCTAAGGGTTAAAGAACATTTATAGATTAAGGGAATGTTAAATATAGCTTATTATCATGAGCTTGGAACCTTTGATTCCATTTACACCAAAGTATCTTCATACTTTGAGGTCACTACGATATTAAAGGAACATAATATCAATCGGAGGAATAAAAAGATGGATGATATATGGTAGTTGGGGCCTATATAATATCATTTGTTAAGTAGTGTACTTTCTAGACCTCCATCAACTCAGCCATAAGAAGAACAAAGGCATGGGACACAAATTAAACATATACTAGAATAAATAAGACTTGATGAGGTTGTTTCTTCTTCATCAAAGGTAGAGGAACAAGGATCACCTTTAGAGGAGATTCACATGGTAGCCTTAGACCCCAATGATTCTATGGAGGATGTATTGAGAATGATATCCATCACTTATGAATCAAATGATGAAGAGGATTAAGCTAAAGAAAACAAGTAAGAGAAAGGGAAGGAAGTATTGGACTTAGTTCCTATTAACATCCCTAAGAGGAAGTTTGAACTGGCCATTGTTTCCAAAGATAAGAGACCCAAAGTGAATTTCACTCCTCTTTCGAGTGAATTCAATCTATTTAGTGAATAAAACATGATTTATGGGTAAAATATTCTAGAATGGTTCATCTATGTACCTAAATTACAAATATTTCCTACTAAGCATCATCTTTGGGCCATGGTGGAGGATACAAACATCCCCTTAGAGCAAGAAATGAAGCCATGGATTAGGGATTTACAATATAAAGAGGAGAAAATATTGGATACTCTAAGCCAATAAAGTGAAGCACAAATAGAGATCCTAGATCTTCAAGTCACTCAATCCTCAGTGAGAGTCAAATTTGATCCAAAAAATGCTAGAATATAGAGAGTAATAAAGAAAAAGGTCATGTTAGGTTGTGAGGATATGGCATACCAAAAAGTGGAGCCATTAAACAATTTGACTCTACTAGGAGGATAGAAGCTTGGATAAGATCCAATTTTTTAAAAATATGTCTTAGATTTGGCCAAGGCATAAATAAAATAACTAAATCCTACCATTAAGGGCTTTAAAAAATAAAGAAAGGACTTATAAGATCAGTCTATCCTATTTATCCTAAAGGTTATGATTGATATGTTTGAAGTTACTTTGTATGATATGTTCAATTATTTAAAATCAATAATATCTAGGAAAGGTGTGGTAAGCTAGTAGGGAACTGTGTCCATGAGCCAAGTCTACCAATGATATAGTTCAAGAAATAAAATAAAATATTTGATCGATATTTTGATAAAAAATCAAATCTCTAGTTTCAAAATAATTAGCTTGGTTCATTTGAATATGGTTATGGTAGTATTGGTAGACAAGATCAAAAGCCTAAGAAAATGGTCCAAGAGCCTAGAAGATCTTTCTAAAAATGGAATGCAATTACAAAGTAGGAATGGAGTATATATTGGGAAGCATAATCAAGGATTCCACTACACTTAGCCTAATGGGTTTAATAACTGATAATGAGTTCAAGCATATAACCATCCAAGTCAAAAATGAAGTGAAAAATTAGAGATAAATAAAGATAGGAGCTGACAACACAAAGATCATGGACATGATATTTACTACAAAAGAGAAGATTACAAAGGTGAGGAGCATTAAGGAAGCATTATAAAGGGATGATAAATATTTCATAAGCCTAGAAGATAAAGAGGATGAACTCTTCATGGAGCCTATTATCAATCTGAAGCTAAGTGATGATTATCATGAAAAGGCAATGAAGATTCTACAATAGAAATAAGGGAATTTAATAGTAAAAGAACCTAAAAGTTAAAATTGTTAACTTGAGCATATTCTTTTTTGTAACTAGACATGTATATTTTGAAAAAAAGAATACTCTTTTTGTAAAGGTATGTGAAACTTGTAAAGCACATTACCTATAGGTCAATTCATTAGGAGATGAAAAAATTCTAAAAATTTATAAAAGGATAACTACCCTTAATACTTGTAAATATCATTGGACATGACTAATCGACATACTCCCTTAGTCTTCTATATAAGAGATACTGTCAATTGTAAAGAGGAGAGAATTTGGAGCAATTAATGCAAGTAGATAATTCTAAAAATATTATCTCATTTGTTTGTGTGAATTATCATTACAACTTCTTTCTCATTTATCTAGTTTAAATTTTAGATCTAAATGGTTCTTAGGAATTCTAGATGTGAACTTTTAAATGCAAATCTATCAGTTTTTGTTAATGTTATATTGATTGAAGCTTCTTAGTATTACTTCTTTTTATTTTCTCTTCTTGTAGATGTGTTTATTATAGTTGCTTGCAAGGGTAATTTTTTAAAGTAAATCTAGTTCTTATTTTCATTATTTTCACTTCCTCAGATGTTTTCCTGATGCGTGGTAGATTTGAGCTTATTCTATTTCATAATATACATTGGTTTCAAGTGAATATTTGGATGATATTTGAATTTTATCATTATGTTTAGAATGAAGATCAACAACCTTAATTTGTTCCTTCTCTACCCTACCTTCATTTTGCTTATTTTTTGACCAATTAACTTTAGATTAGCTTCCTTTATAAATATTAAATTTATCTTAGTATTAGATTTAGCTTTGATCATAATTCACTTCACTTAGTATAGACTACTCTCATTCTCACAAGGTTAACTATCAGGCCATAGGTGCTCTCACCAACCAAACATTATAAATTTTATGAAATAGTTCATTTATTCTTCCTCTATTCCACCAAAGATATAAATAATATCAGAACCTACAACTCATACATTAGATTCTATGAATTCAAAAATGATTAGTGTTTCTTAAAGACTTAGAACCACCTATGATGCAATTTTAGGCATCAACATCCCTCCCTATTAACCTTGGTGACCTTCCTCTTGAAAAATAATATGAAACTTCTCAAGTTCACCCCAAATTCATAAAATTTTATAATTTTTTCCATTTGATCATCCCTTGGCATATTATCCAATGGAAGGTGCTCACTATCTTCACTATGCCTTTATTCTAGTACATACCCTACTTTCTCTCGAGGCTCAAATTATCTTTAAACATTTAATTTTTAAATTACCTCATTATCATCTATTGGGTTAAAATATAACCTATTATCATCATGAGCCTCATGGCTATAATTAATGTTAAGTCTTATCCTCAATGAGTATGCATGCCTTTGGACTCTTCCTTGGGGATCCCAATACCTATTCTCATGGAACTATAAATCACTAAAGGATGGTTTGTAGGTTGACATGGCTTATGAAAAAAGGAAGATATTTTATCCATTATAACCAATACTTAGAGGAAAATGAGGATATGAATTTCTCTCTTGATTTTGAACCTTGAACATATTGATACAAAATTTCCTATTCTAACAGCTTGTCTCACACATAATATGGAAACTTGAGAGGATCTATGAAAACCCATTCAACCCTAATAAAATTAAAATATTAGTAGTAATAGTAGGCCCCAATTTACATTATAGATTACCTAATTTATTTATAAAACTAGGGATCCTCTTTTCATTGACAGTCAAATATAAGGATGATTAAAAGTGATTGTAAATATCCTTGATATGTACCCTGAGGTGATGAATATATAGATTATAATAAAAAATGTGTATTGGAGGGTTATAGGGTGTCTGTTGTTGAAGGAAAGGATGTTGAAATGATACCATGGCATAACAAGACTACACAAAATAGAACCTCATATATAAACTTCATCCTTTCTTCACCCTTAGCACATGTCATGCTAAATTGAAGGTGGTAATGCCTCTTCATGTAGGGATCAATTTCTCATCAATGATTAAAATTAATAGGGGAACTCAATCTTTGATGACATGTGTAATATCATTATCACTATGAAACCTATTCAACAAAAACATTCTTAACTTGACACTTTCTCTGAATTTCTTAATGGTATAGGAATCAATACATTCATGATTTACCTAGTGATCAAAGTCCTTTGTATAATACCCCAAGGTCTCCATAATGACATGCATTTACATCCATTACTAGGTAATGTATATTTTTTATGGAATGTTGGGCTTGAGAAGATGGTAATTATTTAAAAAACATAAACTTGATATAAGATCTACTATATATTTCCCTATAGGATATTAAACTAACTAATTTTTATAGGTAGAGTTTATGATTTTTTTAAAAATATGTCCCCATAGGGAAATGGATTTGGTGTTGTTTCTGCCTAATGGAGTCCTAACTATCAAATAAAATTTAGGTCCTCTAGGAAATCAAGCTCATCTTGACTAGAACCTATGTTGTTTTGGACCTTTTGAATTTATTCTATGCTTTTAAGACCTCATTGTAGTGCTTATATCTCACTATCAAAGGTATATATGTAATGTCTCTAATTTATAAATTACCTAGAGATTTAAGGATTTGAAACCATGGCATATGTTAAAACCAAGATCTCAAAAAGCAAATATACAAGTAATGGACCAATTTGATATATAATTCAAAGTATTTTAGATTCTAAGTTGCACATATTATTCTTCTAGTATATGTTTGTAATATATTAGGGTTCTTAATTTTACATTGAGATATCTTGTGAATTTCCAAAATAGAGCTTTGAGTTTGATGACAAAAGATAGTCTCATATGTGCATATTAACTCTAAGTTGATCTCCTTATTTGAATTAACCATATTTACATGAATTTGTTATTATTTTAAACATTTAATTAATATTTAATGTTCCAAGGTATAAATTGACTCATCCATGTGTCAACATCTTATGGATCACATAATCATAGGTAGGGTGGTTGGATTACTTATTTATTACCATGACTATTCTAATAACATGCCACATAATCCATCATAATATTTTGAATGGAAACAAATATCTACCACATGCATTTTTATTATTGACATGGGTTTCAAAGTTGAAAATATTACTCCATGTGTCACTTTTAAGGTCCTAGACATACAAACTCCACATGTACACAATATTGAAAAGGGATCCATGGGAGTACGAAAAATGACATATGGTTAATTTTGGTTGATTTGGGATCTCATGCTATATAATTTATTTTACATCATGATAGACCTTTGTGTATAATAAAAATATGGATGTATGCCCATGACATGTGGTCTAATTTTATTCATAGTGATTCCTGAACTATACCATTCTTTTAATTTTTGGTAGTCCTTTGAGAATCATGGGAGTATAGGTATATGGTGAGAGAATATGATTCATTATAATTACTTATGGATCATACCCATACAATTTGTGCATAGTTAGATATAATTTTACACATCATAAGATTATGATAGGTAGACAAGTGGCAGGTTCCAATTGGCTTGAGTGCTCCCACACTATACCATTTATACATAGTCAAACCAAATTTTATGCATTATATGAGTATAAAATGTATACAAGTGGAAATTTAAAATTGGATATGATCTCCCAGAGTGTAAATTAATTTCATTGAGCATAGGAACATGAGGCCTAAAAAATCATGCATAAAAAAGAGCTAAGTTTGACAAAAATCTTTGTGTGAAAAGTAAAAATAAAGTAGAAATTAAAATGTTGGGAGAGTATATAAAATCATGGGAGTATGGTAGTACATTAGTGCAAGAGTGATTTTTACATATAGATATACATAATCAGTTCCATTTCAACTAAAATAAAATTAGTTTCTTCAATAAAAGTTAAGTATAAATCATGTGACATTGTAAGAAAACTAACCCAACATTTTTAATAAAATCATAAGAACCATAAATTAATATGAAATTATAAAATGTCTTCGATACTAATTCAAAAATTTCAAAGGATTTAGGATTTTATTAAAAAATCCTTTTGATCCCAAAATTTTAGAAAATAACCATACATAAGATGTTTTACCAGCTTGTCCAAATTCTCTCAATATTTCATATGGGATCTTAGGGGTCTCTATTTATAAAAATAAATGGAGTGTGTTAGATATAAAAAGGTTGAGACTCTATTGGTGGATTAGGTGACTTATCTATTGTTATTTTTGTAATTATAGTTTTATCTTTGAGTCATATCTTCTTAAAGGGTTTCTTATGTTTTATGACAATATTTTTATAAGTAGGTTTATGTTTATAATTTAATTTTCTACACTAACATATGGTAGATTGATGTAATTTTTATCATAATTTCCTTCCATTAAACATAAAAATTTGATCATTTGTGTGATGGTAGGATTAGTATTTGGTTGGTTTTTTTTGAGACTTTTGGTGTTGAGGATTTGATGTTTATTTGGATACTTATAGATATTATTCAAAATGTTCTTGAGTGATGGCCTCATGGTTGATTATTTCATCTAAAATTAAGATTTAGGTGTGGTTTTTGAGGTCACATCAAATTTCATATTATTTTACTATCTAAATATGCTAACATTTCTTTAGGTCATACCATGGGGTCAGAGGTTTTGAAATATCAGAGGTTTTGTTGAAAGAGTCAAAATATTACTTTGGAAAAACTCAAAATCAATAAAAATCCATCAAAAGTGATGGATATCCTCTTTTTTCCACTAGCCCATGATAAAATTACAAGATTAAAACCTTATTGAGGCCTTCATGAACATAATTTTCATAAAATTATGTTTAAACACTCATATGCTCTATAAATTATTCACTCCCTTCTCATTTCCACACTCCAACATAGAAAACCACATACAATCAAGAATAAAATTTTATAATAACATATAATATACTTAAAAAGACACTCTCAATACATATATATATGCTTTAGGCACCAAATATATCATTAAAAAGAATCCCAAAAGACTCAAAAGATGAAGAGGAACTACTTATATCCATTTGCCACATTGTTCATTTTCTCATGAAAAAACTTTCAGTGTTTGCAGTAAAAAACTATTGGTATGGCTATGTAACCACTAGTGAATCTTACAAAACCATTGGGGTGGTTTCATCACTAGGATAAATGCACTAACTTCTAAAGAAAATTAATTTTTCATACAAATTTAGATTGGCATGCCACTTTTTAAAAAATTGTGTACTTTTTCTATAGGAACAAAAATATTCAATCAAATTATACTTTTGATGATACATTCATATTATTATAACCTTTATACCAAAACCTATCTATTTTAGCTCTTAGGGTGCCATAACTTATTCTTTAACTCTATCATTTATTACAACTAAAAAATTATAATAGTAAAAGTGTTTAAAGTTAGACTATTATGCAATGAGAATAGATAATTAGTTAACCGATGTGGTTAACATTTACTGATATAAAATTTTATATCATGCCTCCCCAATTTGGAGGATTTTGTCCCTAAAATATTGTGAACACATATGTTGAGGAAATTTATTTTCACACTTATTGAAACTCTTTTTTACTTGGAGGTGCATATGCTTAATGAAATTATCAACCTTATGAACTATTGAGTCTACATTTTTATGCCCTTTATGTAGATCACTTCCTTGATGAGGAAGACCCATATCTAGAAGAGGACATATTGGTAGTAATTGAATTTCATGTTCTCTGTTAGTATACCCATTTTTAGTATACTTACATTATTTATAATATTTAAAAATAAAATCTTGAGTGGAACTTACCAAGGAGAACTTGAATTTTCCTTCATTGGAGTTTATGGTGTAGTTATTCCAATCCTTAACCAAATGGTATTAATTATACCTCCTCTTGGAAATATCATTTCTAACATACATATAGGGGTAGAAAAAAATATTCTAAAAATTTCAATAGGTGCAACATATACAACAACTTCATCAATGAAATGTTCATTTATTGAAAATGTGAATTTGCATTATTTGGAAACCCTTATACATCCTCCTAGTTTCATCCATCATAGAGCATAAGGATTAGGATGATCATACATTTTTAACCCAAGTTTTTGTATCAACACTTTGATAATCAAGTATGATTGAGAGAGAGAATAAAAAAGAGTATTAACTTTTACCATCTTAATTTGAACTTTGATATGAAAAAGTTTAGAAGGTTCACCTTTGCCTTGAACATTATTACTATCCAAAAATAAATTTTTATACATAGATGTAAAAAAAATACTTCTTATCCACATCTAAGTTATATTCAATCTCTTCTCCTTGAAGTGATGGCACAACTTTTTTATTTTTATTATTTTTTAATGGATGCAATTCTAGATGAAACTTCCAAAATTTATCTTAAAAATGGCTATCAACATCATAATTCCCATAATATTATTGATTATCCTTCATGGAAGTAATAAAATTAGCATTGACCCCACTTTCCTTATTTGATACATCATAATATTTTAAATAGGAATATGGTCCCATATTGTCATACATCTCAAGGTAGTGGCATTGAGAACAAGCCTCGTCTATGCCCTTTGGATTGGAAAGTAAAACGGGCTTCCTTAAGTGACTATGCATCCATCCAACATAATTCATGAGGATATTTCTAGTTCCCAAAATTGCACTGAAGCAATTAGGCCCTTGTCAAGTGTAAATGACTATGTCCTAAGCCTAACTTCTATTTCAATGTGTTCTTTTGAGAAGGTCAAGTTCATATTTAAGAGGCTAGGTGATTTAACATGGTCTTAGTGTATTTCCACTAGAAACTTTGCATCAAGTATTTCCTTATGTTAATTTGGTCTATTTTTGGTGTAAAGTCCTTAGAGTCTTTTAGAAAAGGTGTTCGCATAGATTGTCTAAAGGCCACATCATTTTGGGCTTTTTGTCTGTATCAAAATCTTGAAGGGCCATTTCCTTCAATAATTTTATCCACACAAAAATCCCAAAGGGATAATTCCATTATTTTGGGTCATTTTTTTCAAACTTTTTGTCTATGGTAAAAATTCTAAAGGGCACTTGCCATTCGAGCATTTTATCTGTACAAAAAGCTTGAAAGAATTGTAATGAATTATTTATTTCAACCAAAGTGTCTATAGAAAGTCTAAAGGATTATTCCTTCAAGAATTTTTTCCACACAAAAATCTTGAAGGGTTAATTCCTTCAAACATTTTTTCCACACAAAAATCTCGAAGGGTCATTTTGCCTTTATAAATTTTTGAAAGGACCATTCCTTCAGGCATTTTGCCATTGCAAAATTTTTGAAGGACACTTGCTAAAGGGTCATTTTGCCTTTGAAAAATTTCCAAAGGATCATTTCCTTCAATAATTTTTCCATTGAAAAATTCTTGAAGGGATTTTTCAAAAGTCCTAAGGATAAGTATGCAGGGTAAAGGATATTTTCAATAAGTCCAAAGGGCACTTTCAAGGAACTTTCAAGAGATCTAAAGGGCCATTCCAAAAGGCAGAAGGGTAATTTTTTAGGGAAACTACCCTTGACAAAATTTAAAAAGGGTATGTTTAAAGGGATTGAAAGGTATTTTCAGAAAATTTGTTGTGGAGCAGAAGTTCTATTTCCTTTAGACATTTTGCCCATGCAAAAAATTTAAAAGAATTGTAAATATTCAAGAAAAGTACCAAGTTCAATTTTTGTAGGGAAATTATTTTATATAAAATGTTCAAAACAATTATCCTAACAAGGGTAAAGGAGCTAAGTCTTAATTATTTAAATGAAAGTTCATAGGACTATTTTCTTCAAGGTAATTATTTCAAAAAAAATGTCCAAAAAAATTATCCTGATGAAGACAAAAGACTGAAGATTCAATTCTTGTGGGAAAAGTATGAGGTCAAATCCTTTGGGAAAATTATCTCAAACATTTTGTCCAAAAAAATTATCCTGATAGAATACCTAAAATAATTGTTATGGGATAATTGTATAAAATAAAATCCCAAAGCAAAAGTGCCAAAACAAATAAAAATTCCAAAGATAAAGACTTAGATAAAATTTCCATAGAACAAAGTCCCCAAAGAAATATTTATAGATTATAGGTATGATGATCTTGTGGATGTCTTTTGATGGGCACGCAGATGTCAAATTTAAAATACAAGGACTATATATTGAGATTTAAATGTTTAAATATGGTCTCGTGAGCATCAATTTTAGACCTTGTGAAGTAGTCATTTGTTTTCAAATGAAGGTAGACCCAATGACACACATTTTCATATAAAAAGATGATATGATGATGTGTGATCAAATTTGAATGTTTAATAGGACCTGAGATCAAGTGAGGTACTTCCACATGGTGTGAAGAAACTCAAAGTAGTAGATAATATCTTCAAGGTACATAGGAATCCTATAAGGATGCTAAGTGTCATATCCTTGAGCCTAAGTAAAAGGTAGTATTTGATAATGCTTCACCCCTCAGATCATGATCTAATGGAGCATGTTTACTCATCATAGCTAGGTTTGATGGTGTGTAACCAAAGTTAAATAGTTAGGGATCCCATAAGAAAACATATAAATGCCAAGTGGTAGAACTAATGACATGAAGTTAGAAATTGAGCATCTCATGCATGATCTATGGCTTATGTTTTCTTGAGAAAGGATGTTCCAATGATGCAAGCCAAGGTGGACTTTTTAAATGGGTTGAATTGTACAAGATAGTAACAAGTATTTATATTGAAGCTAATAAATAAAATTAGTCACTCTTAGGGCCCAAAAATACCTAGTTGGATCTAATGTGACATGCCAAATGTTAGTATGTGGAAAGGTCTGGTCTAAAAAGTTAAATTTGATAACACTTTCCTTACCGAGTAATGAGTCAAAGCACATAAGAATTTTCATGAGCCATTCTAAAGTGAATATTTACAATCATGATCATGGGTCATTTTATGTTTAATGTCATAACCATATCATTCTTGAGCCATAATTACAAGAATAGGTTATTCCATGGCATTCATAAAATAGAAAGGAAATTGTCCAAGAGTTTTCAGCTATGCAAGAAACCATTCACTGGCATCTCTCGATAGTTGCACATGAGGACAAAGTTTATTTGGCCCTTAACCATGAATATTCCCCTTCCATCTCGAATGAATATATTTTCAGCCATGAAATCAAAGGTTGTTGCACATCTTCATCATTCCTTGCAAAGTTAGTTTCAATAATAATTCTTTTCTTGCAAGTGGATGAGGATCTCAGGTGTGGCAAAGGGGATATTCCAGCTATAAGAATCTTGGTAGACTTGAAGGCATGTTATAAAGTTTTGTAAGTTGTGACCCATAGTTATAGATTCAAAATGTATAAATAGAAGGCTTGTCTTCTATTCGAGAGGGTGGTTAGCCATTTGTTGGCTATTGTGTTAGTCATTATGTTGGTCCACACCTTCCTTAGTATAGGCTCTTCCATATTTTGGGATTACTATTGTGTGTGTTTTATCTCTCTTGCTAAAGTGGTTTTAGCTATACAATAATTAATAAGCTCTGAGAGAATTTCTATATGTCTCCCCTATCCAATATGGAATAAATCCACCATGCTTGTCCCATGGAATCATTTGGAAATGTTGATGTATGTAATATTTGATTACAAAGTTAATGAAAATGCATGTGTTTATCTACTATTTTATATTGATGAAGTTATGTAATATGTTTTACAATTGTTTTTGATAGGACATCTTATCCCTTACTCAATACTGGGTGTCATCTTATGCTTAGAGTTAGATTATAAATCCCTTTCTACATTCTATTTGTAAATGTGTTGCTGAATAACTTGTTAGGGAACCTTAGGTTTATGGATTCAATAGAAGAAAGAAAATAAAAAATTCACTCCTAGCAGTCCCATTAGATTGCATTTAATTTTTCTATGTCTTTACAAAAATGATTTCATGAATGTTAAAAAGAATCCTTGTTGATTGAAGATCTGCATCACACCATCCTACCCTTTTTATAACTATCAACTTGTTCAACCCTATCTTATCCTACATATAACATGCCCTTTGCATATATTAAGTGTTATTTACCTACAGATGCATAAACATTATATATTTAACATGTGTTTGTGTTTTGTGCTTTAAAGCCCAACATTGCAATCTTTTATTCAACCCCGTGTTATTGAATATTCTTTCAAATAAAAGTTGTAATCATATTCACATCTATATTTAGTAGCTTTTATTTAGTCTAGAACATTTGCTCATTCTATGTGACAACCCTTACCAAGTGGAGTGAGAGAGCTTGGTTGTGTTCTAGTCAAATTTGTGTCTCTTTATGCTAATAATCCCCATGGAGATTGAATTGTATAATATCTCCATGTGAATAAACTACCCCGTAGGTCCTCTCACCTTAGTTTAGGTAGAGACAAAATTAGTAGGGAGTTGATGATAACCTCTATAAGTGCCTCTTAGTCATTTTATTAGTTTGATCTATTTGTGATGCCAAACCCTCCCCTAACTACCATGATATTTTAGGGGGATTCTCATCATTTCTTACCATTTTCTTCAAGTGTGTAAGGACAAATCAGGGAGATGTAAAACTAGGAACCATCAATTTTTTGGTGCCATTACCAGGGATAATTCTTATCACCCAAATTACCAAGGACTCTTACAGAGAGTGGCTATCAATTTGAAAGTTCTCTGCATATATCTTCATTGATTTGATTAGCTTTGGTCTATCAATAACACTCTTTCTAGTACCATTATCAAGGAATAATTCTTGTCACCCATATTGTTGGGGACTCTTGCAAAGAGCTAGAGCTATAAGTAATTCAAAATTTAAGGTTATCTATTTGTTATTTATTACAGTCAAACTATTTTGGCTGTCAATGTTGTATCACTCCACCAGGGATGTGCCAAGAATTCTTGAGGCTTGATAATTGACTTCTACTACTTTTTTGCAAATAAATGCAAATATTACATGTTGGAAGGTATCTTTTCTCTTTTGAACATTATATTGAAAAATTTAGTGTCTTTGACTTCTATCTTATTAAGTTTAGTAAGATTTATTTTTATCATGAATCACAATAATTTTTTAACTATTATATTCTAGAATTTTGATTCTAGTGGTGATTTTGACTTTGTTTTCTAGTTTCAAGGAAGATCAGTGCCTATTTTGAATATCTTCATTTCAGATTTGAGAATTATTTCTATTTTTTATAAAGTTGGAAAGATTGAGATCATCCTTTAAAAGGTGACTCATCAAAACCTTGTCTCATCACTATGTTTGCATCAAAGATGAAGGAGACAAGATTGGAGGCTAGAATAAAATTTCTTGATTTGTTAAATGCCAAAGTAAATGTTATAGATATTGATCTTGATAGATGAAATTAAATATGAGATTTTCATGTTCAATTGTCAAGACTCCCCAAGTGAATTTTTTTCCTCTATGGAAATGATGTTTGCTACTATTGATAATCAGTTTTGAAGTGCAGTCAAGAGAGTCCTAACATATGAGTTTTATTGTGATGATAATATAACACAAGCATATGTGTTACCCAATCATGAAGTAATTGGATATGTAGAGTATTCTTTGATCTAAGTACTAGACATGGGTATAAAATTGGGTGACTTCATTGGGAATGTTGACATTATTGAACAACCAATTGTTCTTGATGCTAGGTTTGAAAATGAAGATATTGTTTATAAGATGTCATTTGATGAATATGGGGTTGTCTTTTATGCCATAGAAGATGAAAAGTTATAGACCCCTTTCAAGCAGTACTTTGAGTGCACAATTAACATTGATGATTCTTAATGCACTCTTGCTTGGTAATCACATGATTACAATTGAGAAGTATGTTTATTTACAACTACTAAAAGAGTAAGAAAATATATTAGCTTGGTCTTATCCTAGCTTGAGACCATATAAAGAGGGTTTTCTTCAATATGTCATCCTATTACATCTTATTAGTAGGACCTTCAGGCATGTGTAGAGATCATTTTACTTTATCTTGGATACCAAGCTGCTAGAAAATTTTAAGGGACTGAAGGATGATATAATTTCAAAGGTGCTAGATAATGGTAAGCATACAAAGCATTTCCTCAACTATGTCTAGACAATATACCATGTTGTATATTATTTTTTTGTTTTGTCTTTTTGTTGCTTTGTTGCCCCTCTACTTTGGGCTTTGTTTGTATAATTTCCTTTTGTGTTTTTGTTGTGTGTTCATTTCCAAATCCTCCTGATGTATTTTTGTTAAGTATACCTTGTTTTATTGAGCCTTCATGAATATTTTCTAAAATTTCTAAGTTATGACTCCATATCCTAATGGATTGACACTTGGTCTTGTGTTTTGTGGTTCTTTGCACACACACGGGGGGTATGCATCCCTGGGTGAGATCTAGTGTTAGTACCTAAAATTCCATTAAAGTAATTGGTCCCTTGTCAAGTGTAAATGACCATGTCCTTATCCCAACTTTTTTTTTAAAGTATTTTTTTGTAAACATCAAATTCATCTTTAAGAGGCTAGGTGATTTAACTTGGTCTTTACTTAGTGTATTTCCCTTAAAAACTTTGAATTAGGTATTTACTTATGTTAATTTGGTTTGTTTTTGGTACAAAGTCCTTAGAGTCTTTCAAAAAAGGTGTCCGCGTAGATTGTTCAAAGGCCACATTATTTTAGGATTTTTGTCTACACAAAAAGCCAAAAGGGCCATTTCCTTTAATCATTTTTTTTCACAAAAATCTTGAAGGGATACTTCCATTATTTTGGGTCATTTATTTTAGACTTTGTGTCCATGGAAAAAATTACAAAGGGCACTTGCCCTTTGTGCATTTTCCCACACAAAAAGTTCAAAATAATTATAAGGAATCATTTATTTCAACCAAAGTGTCTATAAATTTTTTGAAGGATTATTCCTTTGGGTATTTTGTCCACACAAAAATCCTAAATGGTTAATTCCTTCAGAAATTTTGTTTGCACAAAAAGCTCAAAGGGTCATTTTGCCTTTGCAATATTTTTAAAGGGACATTTCTTTTGGGCATTTTACCCTTGTAAAATTTATGAAGGACACTTGCTGAAGGGTCATTTTACCTTTGCAAATTTTTTGAAGGATCATTTACTTTACTCATTTTTCCCTTGTAAAATTCTTGAAGGGTACTTTCAAAAGTCCAAAGGATAAGTTTGGAGGGTAAAGGATATTTTCAATAAGTTCGAAGGGCACTATCAAGGCACTTCCAAGAGATCTAAGGGGCCATTCCAATAGGTTGAAGGGAAATTATGTAGGGAAAGTGCCCTTGAAAAATTTCCAAAGGATATGTTCAAAGGGCCCAAAAGGTAATTTTGGAAAAGTTGATATGGAGAAAAGTCCTATTTCCTATGGACATTTTTAATATGCAAAAAGTTTTAAAGAATTTCAAATCTTTGAGAAAAGTACCAAATTCAATTTCTACAGAGAAATTATTTCAGAGAAAATGTCAAAAATAATTATCCTGACATGGGAAAAGGAGATAAGTATCAATTATTTTGGTAAAAGTGTAGAGGACTATTTTCTTTGGGGGAATTGTTTCAGACAAAATGTCTGAAACAATTACCCTGATGAAGACACAAGATTGAAGTCTTAATTCTTACAAGAAAAGTGTGAGGTCAAATCCTTCAAAGAAATTATCTCAAACATTTTGTCTAAAATAATTGTGCCAAATAATACCTAAAATTAATGTTATGGGATAATTGTGTAGAAGAAAATCCTAGAGAAGAAGTGTCAAAGCAAATAGGAATGTCAAAGTCAAATACTCAAACAAAATTTCCATGGAATAAAGTACCTAAATAAATATTTATGGACTATAGGTATGATAGTCTCATAGACATCTTTTGATGGGTGCATAGATATGAAATTTAAGATACAAGGACTATCCATTAGGATTCAAATGTTCAAAGGTGGTCTCACAAGCATAAATTTTAGACCCCATGAAGTAGCAACTTATTTTCAAATGAAGGCAAATCTAATGACATGAATTTGCATGGAGCAAGATGATCTAACAATGCACAATCAAAGATAAATGTTTAATAGGTACCAAGAATAAGTGAGGTACTTATATGTGATGAGAGGGAATTCAAAGTAGTACAAACTATCTATAAGGTACATAAGAATCCCATGGGGTTGACAAGTGGCATATCCTTGGGGCCAAGTAAAAGGTAGTATCCAATACTGATCCACCCCTCAGATGATGATCCAATAGAGTATGATTTCTCATCTCATCTAAATTTGATGGTGCATAGCTAAGGTTGAAAAGTCAAGGACCCCATGGGAAAACATATAAATGATAATTAGTATAGCTACATGTCACAAAGTTATAAATTAAACATCTCACACATGATCTACAACTCATGCTTTCTTGGGAAAGGATGATCCAACGATGCGAGCCAACATGGATTTTTCAAAGGGGTCAAATTACATGAAGAAGTGACAAGTGTCTAGATTAGATCCAATCAATTGACTTAGTCACTATTAGGCCCTGCAAATACCTAATTGGATTTGATGTGGCATGACAAATGTCATTATGTGGTAAGCTTTGTTTTAAAAATTTAAATTTGATGGCTTTTTCTTGGTTGGGTAATGAGTTAAATCATAGAAAAAGGTCCATGAGCCATTCTAGAGTGAATATTTCCACTCAAGAGCATAGATAATTTTCTATTTCATATCAAAATTAGATCATTCTTGAGCCATCATTAAAAGAATAAGTTATTCCATGGTATGTGCAATATAGAAAGGCAATTGTCTAGTAGTTTCTAGTTGTGTAGGAAACCATTCAGTAACATCTCTAGGTGGTTACACATGAAGACAAATTTTGTTTGGCCCTTGACCATGAATATTCCCCCTCTAGATTTAATGAAGATATTTATAGCCATAAAATCAAAAGTTATTTCACATCTTCATCATTCCTTGCCAAGGTAGTTACAACAATGATTCTTTTTTTGCAAGTGGATGAGGATCTTAAGCATGGCAAAAGGGATATTCCATCTGGAAGTATATTGGTAGATTTGAAGGTGTGTTCTATAATTTTTAAAGTTGTGACCCACACTTCTAAATTCAAAATGTATAAATATAAGGCTTATCTTCTATTCAAGAGGTTGGTTAGCCATTTGTTATCCATTATGTTGGTCCATGCATTCCTTAGTCTAAGATATTATAAATTTTGGGATCACTAATGCATGTGTTTTATCTCTCTTGTTAAACTGGTTGCAATTGTACATCCATTAGCAAGCTCTGAGAACATTTCTATATGTCACCCCTCTCCAACATAGAACAAATCCACCATGCTTATCCCCATGGCAACATTTTGAAAGATTGATGTAAGTAATACTTTATGGCAAAGTTAATGAAAATTCATGTGGTTCTCTAATATTTTATATTGATGAAGTGTAGTAATATGTTTTACAAATGTTGTTGATAGGACATCTCATTCCCTACTCATTACTAGTTTTCATCTTGGGTTTAGAGCAAGATTATAAATCCCTGTTTATGTTTTATTTGGGAATGTGTTGATGAATAACTTATTAGGGCACCATGGGTTTATGTATTCAATGGAAGAAAACAAATCACTCTTGGTAGTTCCATTAGTTTGCATTTAAGTTTTTTGCATCTTTGCATCAGATGATGTTATGAATGTTAAAAAAAATCCCTATTGATTAAAGGTCTCCATCACATCATCTTCCCATTTTTATAACTATCAACATTTCCTACCCTATATTATCCTACATATACCATGCCATTTGAATTTATTAAGTTTTATTTGCTTTTATATGTATAAAAATTATATATTTAACATGTGTCTACATTTTGTGCTTTAAATCCCAACATTACAATATTCTATTCAGCCCCTATATTGTTAAATATTCTTTCAAACTAAGGTTGCAATCACATTCACATATATCTTTAGTATCTTGTATCTAGACTAGAACATTTACTCATTCTATGTGATAACCCTTCTTAGGTGGAGTGAGAGAGTTTGGTTGTGTTCTAGTCAGATTTATGTCTCTTTATGCTGATAATCCCCATGGAAATTGGATTATAGAATCTCTCCATGTGAGCAAGCCACCCCATAGGTATTCTCACCTTGGTTCAAGTAAAGCCAAAAGTAGAAAATATATAACCATACCCTCTATAGGTGCCTCTTAGTCTAATCCATTCATGATGTCAAACCCTCCCTTGGCTATGATGACTTTCTAGCAGGTTTCTCATCATTGCTTGTCATTTTATTCAAGTGTGCAAGGCTAGATTAGTGTATTTTCCATTTTAAACATTATTTTTAAAAATTTAGTGTCTTTTATTTCTATCTCATTAATTTCAACAAAGTTTATTTTTAACATGTACCACAATATTTTGTTAACTGTTATATTCTAGACTATTGATTATAGTGGCAACTTCAAATTTATTTTTTAGTTTCAAGGAAGATTAGTGCCTATTTTGAATATCTTTATTTAATATTTGAGAATTATTTATATTAATTATAAATATTGAAGGATTGAGATCATCCTTCAAAAGGTGACTCATCATAACCTTGTCTCACTGCTATGTTTGCATCAAAGATGAAGGAGACAAGTTTGGAGGCCAAAATGGAAGTGCTTGATTTGTTAAATGCCAAGGTAAATACTATGGATTTTGATATTGACATTGATTAGTGTGAAAATTAATTCCTCCCACATCCCCCATGTGATATTATTAAACTAATTGATGAAGATTTAGATGAACCTGAATATGAGATTTTCATGTTCAATTGTCAAGACTCCCCAGGTGAGTTTTTTGCCTTTATGGAAATGATGTTTGATACTAATGTTGACCAATTTTTAAGTTTAGTCAAGAGAGTCCTGACATATGAGTTTGCTTGTGATGATAATATAACACAAGCATATGAGTTACCTAATCATTATGAAATTGGAGACCCAAAGTGTGTTTTAACTAAAGTACTAGACATGGGTGTAGCATTAGGTGACTCAATTGGGAATGTTAAAATTATTGAACAACTAATTATTCTTGATGCTAGGTTTGATAATGAAGATGTTGTTTGGAAGATGTCATTTGATGAAGATGGTGTTGTCTTTTATGCCCTAGAAGATGAAAAGTTAAAAACCCATTTTAAGTAGTAATTTGAGTGCACATTTGACATTACTGATCCTGATGCACTCTTGATTGGTAATTACATGATTGTAGTTGCAAAGCATGTTTATTTATAACTTCTAAAAGAGTACTAGAATTTATTAGCTTGGTCTTGTATTGACTTGAGACCATGTAGAGAGGGTTTGCTTTAATATTTCATCCTATTATAGCTTAACATTAGGACCTTCAGGCATGTATAGAGATAATTTTACTTCATCTTAGCCACCAAGATGATGGAAAAGTTCAAGATACTAAGGGATGGCATAATTATGGATCTATCAGATAATGGTAAGCATTTGAAGCATTTCCTCAACTATGTCTAGATAATGTACCATGTTATATAATGTTTTATTATTTTATCCTTTTGTTGCTTTATTTCCCCTCTAATTCAAGATTTATTTGTATATTTTCCCTTTATGTTTTTATTATGTGTTCATTTCTATATCCTCCTAATCTATTTTTTTAAGTCTGCCTTGTTTTATTGAGACTTCGTGGATGTTTGCTAAATTTGCTAAGTCATGACTTTGTAGCCAATGGATTGGCACTTGGTATTGTGTTTTATATTTATTGACACACCTATGGGGTGTATGCATCCTTGGGAGAGATCCAATGTTAGTTCCCTAAATTGCACTGAAGTAATTGGTCCCTTATCAAGTGTAAATGACTATGTCCTTAGTGTAACTTCTATTTTAAAGTATTCTTTTAAAAAGGTCAAGTTCATGTTTAAGAGTCTAGGTGATTTAAATTGGTATTTACTTAGTGTATTTCCCTTGAGAAATTTGCATTGGGTATTTCCTTGTGTTAATTTCATCTATTTTTGGTGTAAAGTCCTTAAAATCTTTCAAAAAAGGTGTTCACATAGATTGTCCAAAGGCCATATTCTTTTGGGATTTTTGTCTACATAAAAAGCTTCAAGGGCCATTTATTTAGGAATTTTTTTCACAAAAAAATCCCTAAGTGGTACTTCCATTATTTTGGGTCATTTATTTCAGATTTTTTATCCACAAAAATAAGTCTGAAGGGCACTTGCCTTTTGGGTTTTTTTCCTACACAAAAAGACCGAAAGAAGTAAGGACTCATTTATTTCAGCCTAAGTGTCTAAAAAAAGTCTAAAGGATTATTCCTTAAAGAATTATGTCCATACAAAAATCTTTAAGGGTTAATTCCTCCAAAAATTTTCTCTACAAAAACATCCTGAAGGGTTATTTTTCCTTTGCAAGATTTTTGAAGGGACATTTCCTTTGGGCATTTTACCCTTGAATTTTTTTTTAAAGACACTTGCTGAAAGGTCATTTTGCCTTTCCAAAATTTTCAAAGGATCATTTACTTTGAGAAATTTTCCCTTGGAAAATTATCGAAAGGCAATTTCAAAAGTGTGAGGGATAAGTCAGGAGGGTAAAGGACATTTTTAGTAAGTCTAAAGGGTACTTTCAAGAGATCTAAAGGGCCATTCCAAAAGGTTGAAGGGTAATTTTGTAGGGTAAGCACCCTTGAAAAAAATTCTAAGGGGTATGTTTAAAGGGCTTAAAAGGTACTTTTGACAATTTTTTTGTGGAGTAGAAGTCCTATTTCCTTCAGACATTTTGCCCATGCAAAAAGTTTGAAAGAATTGTAAATCCTTGAGAAAAGTACCAAGTTCATTTTTTGTGGGGAAATTGTTTCGAACAAAATGTCTAAAACAATTGTCCCAATAATGGAAAAGGAGCTACGTCTTAATTATTTAGGCAAAAAGTGTAGAGTACTATTTTTATTTGGGGGAATTGTTTAAGATAAAATGTCTAAAACAATTATTCTGATGAAGACAAAAGACCAAAGACTCAATTTATTCATGAAAAATGTAAGGTCAAATCCTTCGAGGAAATTGTCTCAAAATTTTTGTCCAAAATAATTATCCCAATAGAATATTGAAATAATTTTTGTAGGATAATTTTACAGAATAAAATCCTAAAGAAGAAGTGCTAAAGCAAACATGAATGCTAAAAACAAAGACTCAGACCAAATTGGCATGGAACAATGTCTCTAAATAAATATTCTTGGATTGTAGGTATGATGATCTTGTGGATTTATTTTGATATGTGCATGAACATCAAATTTAAGCTATAGGGACTAGATGTTAGTATTCAAATATTCAAAGATAGACTCATGATTGTCAATTTTAGACTTCATGAAGTAGTTGTTTGTTTTCAAATGAAGGCAGATCCAACAACATGTGTTTGCATAAAGTAAGATGATCAGATGATGCATGATAAAAGATAAATGCTTATTTGTACCTAAGATCAAGTGAGGTACTTCTATGTGGTATGAGGGCACTCAAAGTAATAGATACTATCTATAAGGTATATAAGAATTTTGTGGGGTTGCCAAGTGGCATATGTTTAGGGCCAAGTAAAAGGTAGTATCTAATAATGCTCCACCCCTTAGATCATGATTTGATAGAGCACATTTGCTCATTCCAACTAGATCTAATATTGCATAGGCAAGGTTGAAAAGTTAGGGATCCCCATAAAATTCTCATAGGGATATCAAGTGGCATATCCTTGGGGCCAAGTAAAAGGTAGTATCTAATAATGCTCCCCCCTTGGGTCATGATCTAATAGAGCATGTTTACTCATTCCAACTAGATCTAATATTGTATAGCCAAGGTTGAAAATTTGGGATTAAAATGTTTAAATATGGTCTCATGATTGTTAATTTTAGACCCCATGAAATAGTTATTTGTTTTCAAATGAAGCTAGATCCAACAAAATGAATTTACATAAATAAAAATGATCTGATGATGCATGATAAAAGTTGAATTTTTAATGGGACCTGAGATTAAACATGGTACTTTCATGTGGCATGAGGGAACTCAAATTAATAGAGACTATCTATAAGTTATATAGGAATCCTATGGCACTACCAAGTGACACATCCTTGGGGCCAAGTAAAAGGTAGTATCCAATAATGCTCCACCCCTTAGATCATGATCTAATAGAGCACATTTTCTCATTCCAACCAGATCTAATAGTGCATAGCCAAGGTTGAAAAGTTAGGGATCCCATGGGAAAACTCATAAATACCAAGAGGCATAGTTGTGTGCCATAAAGTTAGAAATTAAGCATCTCACACATAATCTATGGCTCACATTTTCTCAGGTAAGGATGATCAAATGATACAAGCCAAGGTGGACTTTTCAAAGGCATCAAATTACAAAAGGAGGTGACAAGTATCCATATTGGATCAAATAAATTGAATTAGTCACTCTTAGGCCCCATGAATGCCTAGTTGGATTTGATGTGGCATGACAAATGTTAGTATATGGAAAGCTTTGGTTTAAGAAGTTAAATTTGATAGCTTTTTCCTGGTCAAGTAATGAGTCAAAGTATAAAATAAGGTCTATGAACTATAACAAAGTGAATATTTCCAATCATGATCATGGATCATTTTATTTTTCATGTCATAACTAGATCATTCCCAATCCATCATTTAAAGAATAGGTTGTTTCATGGCATGAAAAAAATATAAAGGTAGTTACCCAGGAGTTTCCAGCTATGCAGGCAATCATTCACCAACATCTCTAAGTAGTTGCACATGAGGACAAAGTTTGTTTAGACCTTGACCATGAATATTCCCCCTCTAGCTTGAATGAAGATATTTATAGCCATGAAATCAAAGGTTATTACACATCTACATCATTACTTACAAAGGTAGTTACAATAATGATTCATTTCTTGCAAGTGGATGAGGATCTCAGGCATGGCAAAGGGGATATTCTAGCTAGAAGTATCTTGGTAGAATTGAAGGCTTGTTATAATTTTTTTCAAGTTTTGATCCACAATTACAAATTTAAAATGTATAAATATAAGGCTTATCTTCTATTCAAGAGGTTGGTTGGCCATTTTTTGGCCATTGTGTTAGTCATTGTGTTGGATCACACCTTCCTTAGTATAGGCTCTTCCACATTTTGGGATCATTACTATGTGTGTTTTGTATCTCTTGATAAAGTAGTTGTAGTGGTAAAATAATTAAAAAACTCTAAGAGCATCTCTATATGTCTCCCCTAACCAACATTGAACAAATCCACCATGCTTGTGCCCATAGTTGCATTTTAAAATGTTGATGTATGTAATATATTCTTGCAAATTTAATGAAAATGCATGTGGTTCTCTACTATTTTTTTATTGATGAAGTGTAGTAATATGTTTTAAAAATGTTGTTGATAGTACATATCATTCCCTACTCATTATTGGTTATCATCTTAGGCTTATAGCTAGAATATAAATCTCTTTCTGTATTCTATTTGGAAATGTGTTACTGAATAACTTGTTAGGGCACCCTATGTTTATGAATTCAATGGAAGAAAGAAAATCACTCTTGGTAGTTCCATTAGATTGCATTTAAGGTTTTTGCATCTTTTCATTAGATGATATCATGAATGTTAAAAAGAATCCCTATTTATTGAATATCTCCATCACACTATCCTCCCTTTTTTATAACTATCAACTTGTCCTACCCTGTCTTATCATGTGTATAACAAACCCTTTACATATATTAAGTGTTATTTACCTATAAATGCATACAAATTATATATTTAAAATGTGTCTATGTTTTGTGCTTTAAATCCCATCATTTAAATATTTTATTCAACCCCTATGTTGTTGAATATTATTTCAAATGAAGGTTGCAATCACATTCACTTCTATCTTTAGTAGCTTGTATCTAGCCTAAAACATTTACTCATTCTGTGTGACAACCCTTCATAGGTGGAGTGAGTGAGATTGGTTGTGTTATATTTATATTTATTTCTCTTTGTGCTGATAATCCCCATGGAGATTGAATTATATAATCTCTCCATGTGAGCAAGCTACCTTGTAGATCCTCTCAACTTGGTTTAGGTAGAGCCAAAAGTATCAGGAAGTTGATCATACCCTTTATAGATTCCTCTTAGTCATTTTTACAATCTATTCCATTCATGATACCAAACCCTACCTTAACTAAGATGACATTATAGTGGGTTTCTCATCATTGCTTTCCATTTTCTTCAAGTGGACAGGGCCAGATTAGGGAGGTGTATAACTAGGAACCAACACTCTTCTGACACCATTGTCAGGGAAAAATTCTTGTCACCCATGTTTTTTGGGAATCTTGTAAAGAGATAGAGTTCTAAGTAATTAAAATTTGAAGGTTATTTGCTTGTTATTTATTATAGTCAAACTATCTTGGCCATCAACACCACATCACTCCACTGGGGACACACCAAGAATTTTTGAGGCTTGATAATTGACTTCTACTAATTTTTTTCAAAGAATTCAAAATATTACATGTTGGAAGGTGTCTTTTCAATTTTTAACATTATTTTTAAAATTTTAGTGTCTTTGATTTTTATCTCATTAAGTTCAATAGAGTTTATTTTTAGCATGTATCACAATAGTTTGTTAACTGTTGTACTCTAGAATTTTGATTCTAGTGGTGGCTCTGACTTTTTTTTTGGTTTCAAGGAAGATCAGTGCCTATTTTGAATATATTCATTTCAGATTTGAGAATTATTTCTATTGCTTGGAAATCTGGAAGGATTGAGATCATCCTTCAAAAGGTGACTCGTCAGAACCTTGTCTCACCACTACATTTGCATCAAATATGAAGGAGAAAAGTTTGGAGGTCAAAGTGGAAGTGCTTGATTTGTTAAATGCAAAAGTAAATGCCATGGGTTTTGATCTTGACATTGATTAGTGTGACAAGTGATTCCTCCCACATCCCTCATGTGATACTACTGAACTAATTGATGAAGATTTAAATGAACCTGAATATGAGATTTTCATGTTCAATTGTCAAGACTACCCAAGTGAGTTTTCTAACTCCATGGAAATGATGTTTGATATTATTTTTGATTAGTTTTGGAGTGAAATCAAGAGAGTCCTAACATATGAGTTTGATTTTGATGATAGTATAACATGAGCATATGAGTTACCTAATCATGATGTAATTTGAGATCTAGAGTGTGCTTTGACTGAAGTGTTAGACATGGGTGTAGCATTGGGTGACTCCATTGTGAATGTGGACATTGTTGAAAAACTAGTTGTCTTTGATGTTGGGTTTGACAATGAAGATGTTATTTAGAATATTTCATTTGATGAAGATGGGGTTATCTTTTATTCCCTAGAAGATGAAAATTTCTAGACCCCTTTCAAGCAGTACTTTGAGTGCACGATTGACATTGCTGATCCTGATGCATTCTTGCTTAGTATTCACATGATTGAAGTTGAGAAACATGTTTATTTACAACTGATTAAGGAGTACCAAAATTTTTTAGCTTAGTATTATCCTAACTTGAGACCATACAAAGAGGTTTTGATTAAATATGCCATCCTATTATAGCTTAGTAGTAGGTCCTTCAGGCATGTGCAACGATCATTTTACTTCATCTTGGCCACCAAGATGTTAGAAAATTTTAAGAGACTAAAGGATGCTAGAATTCTAGACCTGTTAGATAATTGCAAGCATCCAAAGTATTTCCTTAACTAAGTCTAGACAATATACCATGTTGTATAATGTTTTATTGTTTTTTCTTTTTTTTGCTTTGTTACCCCTCTACTTCGAGCTTTGTTTGTATAGTTTACCTTTGTGTTTTTATTGTGTGTTCATTTCTAGATCCTCTTGATTTGTTTTTGTTAAGTCTACCTTGTTTTATTGAGCCTTCATTGATGTTTGCTAAAATTTCTAAGTCATGACTCTATATCCCAATAGATTAACACATAGTCTTATGTTATATGGTTCTTTACACATCAGTGGGGGGGGGGTATGCATCCTAGGGAAAGAGCCAGTGTTAGTGCCCAAAATTGCACTAAAGTAATTGGGCCCTTGTTAAGTGTAAATGACTATGTCCTTAGGCCAAATTCTATTTGAAAGTGTTCTTTTGAAAAGGTCAAGTTCATGTTTAAGAGGCTAGGAGATTTAACTTGGTCTTTACTTAGTGTACTTCCCTTAGGAACTTTGCATCAGGTATTTCCTTGTGTTAATTTGGTCTATTTTTGGTGTAAAGTCCTTATAGTCTTTTAGAAAGGTGTTCATGTAGATTGTATTAATGTCATATTCTTTTAGGATTTTTGTTCACACAAAAAGCCCAAAGGGCCATTTACTTCAAGCATTTTGTCCACATAAAAAGACCAAAGGGCTACTTACATTATTTTGGGTCATTTGTTTTTGAATTTTTATCGACGACAAATTTTTTTAAGGTCACTTTACCTTCAATCATTTTGTCCACAAAAAAATATTGAAATAATTGTAATGACTCATTTATTTAAGCCAAAGTGTCTACAAAAAGTCTGAAGGATTATTCCTTCAGGTATTTTATCCACATAAAAATCCTAAAGGGTTAATTCCTTTGAACATTTTGTCTACATAAAATCCCAAAGGGTCATTTTTCCTTTATAATATTTCTAAAGGAACATTTTATTTGGGCATTTTTCCCTTGTAAATTTTTTTAAGGACACTTGCTGAAGGGTCATTTTGCCTTTGCAAAATTTTTGAAGGATCATTTCCTTCGAGCATTTTTCCCTTGAGAAATTCTTGAAGGGAAACTTTAAAAGTCTAAAGGATAAGTATGGAGGGTAAAGTATATTTTAATTAAGTCTGAAGGGCACTTTCAAGAGATCTAAAGGGCCATTCCAAAAGGTTGAAAGGAAATTCTATAGGGCAAGTTCCCTTGACAAAATTTTTGAAGGGTATGTTCAAAGGGAATGAAAGGTAATTTTGGTAAAGTTGTTTTGGAGAAGTAGTCTTATTTCCTTAGGACATTTTTCTCGTATAAAAAGTTTGAAAGAATTGTAGATCTTTGGGAAAAGTATCGAGTTCAATTTTTGTAGGGAAATTATTTTGGACAAAATGTCCAAAAAAATTATACCAACAAGGGTAAAAGATATATGTCTCAATTCTTTCAGCAAAATTATAGAGGATTATTTTATTTATGGGAATTATTTTAGACAAAATGTTTGAAATAATTATCCTAATGAAGAAAAATACCAAAGACTCAATTCTTGCAAGAAAAGTGTGAGGTCAAATCCTTCAGGGTAATTATCTTAGACATTTTGTCTGAAACAATTATCCCAATATAATACCTAAAAGAATTGTTTTAAGAAAATTATGTAGAAGATAAACCCAAGGCAGAAGTGTGAATCAAACAAAAATATGAAAGAAAGACCCAGATGACATTTCCATGGAATAAAGTCCCTAAATAAATATTTATGGATTACAGGTATGATGGTATCATGGATGTTGGCTTTAAGTTACATGGACTAGACATTAGGATTCAAATTTTCAAATATGGTCTTGCAAGCATCGATTCTAGACCTCATAAAGTAATTATTTGTTTTCAAATAAAGGCAGATCCAATAGAATGCATTTGCATAGAGTAAGATGATTCGATGATGCATGATCAAAGTTGAATGCTCAATGGGACCTAAGATCAAGTAAGGTAATTCCATGTGGTGTGAAGGAACTCAATGTAGTAAAGCTTATTTGCAAGGTACACATGAATCCCATGGGGCTACTAAGTTGCATATCCTTGGGGCCAAGTAAAAGGTAGTATCCAATGATGATCCGCCCCTCACATCATGATCTAATGGAGTGCATTTACTCATCCTAGCTAGATCTAATCGTATATAGCTAATGTTGAAAATCTAAAGATCTTGTGGGAAAACATAGAAATGACAAGTGGCATAGTGACAAGCTATAAAGTTAGAAATTGAGAATCTCACACATGATCTATGGCTCATATTTACTCAAGAAAGGATGATCTAATTATGTGAACTGAGGTGGACTTTTCAAAGGGGTCAGATTGCATGAGGAAGTGACAATTATCTATATTAGAGCCAATCAATCAATTTAATCACTCTTAGGGCCCATAAATGCCTAGTTAGATCTGATATGGCATTCTAAATATTAGTATGTGGCAAGCTTTGGTATTAGAAGTTAAATTTGATGGCTCTTTCCTGGTTGGGTAATGATTCGAAGCATATAAGACCATGAGCCATTATAAAGTGAATATTTCCAATAATGATCATAAATAATTTTTTATTTCATGTCACAACCAAATCATTCTTGATCCATCATTACAAGAATAAGTTGTTCTATTGCATACACAAAACACAAAGGTAGTTGTTTAAGAGTTTTTAGTTGTGTAAAAAACCATTCACTGACATCTCTAAGAAGTTGCACATGAGGACAAAGTTTATTTGTTCATTTACCATGAATATTCCCCCTTCATCTCAAATAAATATATTTCCAACCATGAAATTAAAGGTTGTTTCACATCTTCATCATTTCTTGTAAAGGCAGTTACACCAATGATTATTATGTTGCAAGTAGATAATGATCTTAGGTGTGGAAAAGGGGGTATTCCATCTAGAAGTATCTTGGTAGACTTGAAGGTGTGTTATAAATTTTTTCAAGTTGTGACCCAAAGTTCTAGATTTAAAATGTATAAATAGAATGCTTATCTTCTATTTGATAAGTTGGTTGGCCATTTTTTGGCCATTATGCTGGTCATTGTGTTGGTCTATGCCTTCCTTAGTATAAGATCTTAAACATTTTAGGATCACTACTATGTGTGTTTTGTCCCTCTTGATAAAGTGGTTGTATCTATATAACTATTAGCAAGCTTTGAGAGCATCTCTATATGTCTCCCCTATCCAATATGGAGTAGATCCACCATGCTTGTCCCCATGAAAACATTTTGAAATGTTAATGTATGTAATATTTTCTTGCAATTTTTATGAAAATTCATGTGGTTCTCTATTATTTTTTATTGATGAAATGTAGTAATATGTTTTACAAATTTTGTTGATAGGAAATCTCATTCCTTGGTCATTATTAGTTGACAACTTGGGATTAGAGCTAGATTATAAATCCCTTTATGTGTTTTATTTGGAAATGTGTTATTGAATAAATTATTAGGGCACCCTAGGTTTATAGATTCAATGGAAGAAAGAAAATCACTTTTGTAAATTTCATTAGCTTGCATTTAAATTTTTTGTATCTTTACATTAGATGATGTCATGAATGTTAAAAAGAATCCTTGATGATTGAAGATCTCCATCACACCATCCTCCCCTTTTTATAACTATCAACTTGTCCTACCATATGTTATCCTACATATAACACACCCTTTGCATATCTTAAGTTTTATTTGCCTAAAGATACATAAATATTCTAAATTTAACATGTGCTTGTGTTTTGTGATTTAAAGCCTAACATTGTAATATTTTATTTAGCCCCTATTTTATAGAAGATTATTTCAAATTAAGTTTACAATCATATTCACATCTATCTTTATTAGCTTGTATCTAGCGTAGAATGTTTGCTCATTCCATGTGACAACCTTTCTCAGGTGGAGTGAGTGAGCTTGCTTTTGTTTTAATTAGATTTGTGTCTCTTTGTGCTGATAATCCCCATGGAGATTGAATTGTAGAATCTCTCCATGTGAGAAAGCTACCCCATAGGTCCTCTCGCCTTGGTTTAGGTAGATCCAAAAGTAGCAGAGAGATGAACATACCCTCTGTAGGTACATCTCAGTCATTTTATCAATCTAGTCCATTCACGATGCTAAACCCTCCCCTAAATACAATGACATTCTAGTAGGTCTCTCATAATTGCTTGCCATTTTCTTCAAGTGTGCAAGTCCAAATTAGGGAGGTGTACAATTGGTAACCAACATATATCATGATCAATTGTATCTTTTCCCATTTAATCTTCCTTCTTTCAAAACTCACTCATATAGATTTGCACACTTTGGACTTCTCATTGCCTCAAAAATTTCTATTTAGTAGACATTTATTATTCATAAGAATAGGATAATTTTTTTTAAAAAAAAAGGTTTTAAATTCATCCAGCTTAATAAATGGTGTTATCTTATTAACAACCAAATAATTAAAATAACTCTTAAACCAAGTTGGAACATGAATAACTAGCTTCAATCTTACATATTTTTTTTGTTTATCTTCACTAATTTGATGTAAATTAAAGTATAATTCTAGTTTTTATATCTAATTATCAATATTATACAAATTTACCTAACCTTCATATGAATGAATGCCAATATTTTCCTTTTCTTTGAATGGAGGTGGAGCTTAGCTGGAATGAAAATTCTAGCTTTGCCATGAAAACCTTAATAATCTTCCAAATCATCTTTAAAGATTGAGACATGTTTCTAAAATCCTCTTATAATCTATGGAATCTTCCTTCACCATCTTCAACTATCCTCTCATCTTTGAAATCCATAATTATCAAATATATATTCCATATTGTTATGGATATATCTTATTTTTAAAGAGACCAAATGACCTTTCACACTAGTAATTTCTCCTCTTATAACAAGCATATATCTACAAAATGATCACCAAACAAACCACATAGTATGGAACACTAACCAACTCTAATACCAATTCAATCCATAAACTATGTGGATATTCCATACTAAGTTTCTCCAACATAAATCCTATACATTCCTAACAATTCCTTGATTGACTAGATTGTTTTTTTTTTTTAATTCACATAAAATAGTCAGTAGATGTTATTAGGATTCAATTTTAAGTAATTTATTGAAAATTAATATATAGTAATGAAATAGAAAAACATAATTTAAAGATTCACAATATTACCTTGGAGAAACTCAAAATTGAGAAAACTTAAAAAAATTGAGGGATGTCCTCCTTATCCCACTATGTCATGGTATAATTACAAGCTTAATACCTTCCTGACACCTTCAAGAAAATACTTTACATTAAAATATGTTAAAACACTCACATTCTTTGCAAGATACTCACTTCATTCTATTTTTCACACTCTAACTCATAAAAACACATATAATAAATAAGAAAACTTGCTAATAACATCTCCTCTACTTATAAAATACCCTCTCCATATATATATACACTTTAGGCAAAAAATAGAGCTCAAACCATAATCCAAAAAGAATCAAAATATGAAGAGGAACCATCTATAACCATTTCTCACATCATTCTTTGTTTCCTAAAAAAATCATCGATGTTTATAGTAAGAAACCAATATGATGATTACAAAACTATAGGTGTAGTTCCGTAACTACTAGTGAAGCTTACAAAACTTCTGGGGTGGTTTCATCATTCGGCTAAAGATACTACATTTTGGAGGCCATAAATTTCACATACAAACTTAGATACATCTTTTTTTTTTTTTTTTTTAAATAATTTTTTGAGAGGGACAAAAATATGCAATCAAATTTTAATTTTGATGATATATACATTTTATTTTATCCCTTGTATCAAAACATATATGTTTTAGGTCTTAGGGTGTCACAAGTTCTCCTTGAACTCTATCAATGGTTACAACTAAAAAAGATCAATAGATAGAGTGTTTCAAGTTATATTATTATGCAATGAGAATAGATAATTAGTTAACCCATGTGGTTAATATTTACCAATTTGAAATTCATATCATTCTTAGTATAAGTTTCCTGATATTAAATTAAATTTTTAGAATAGGTTGAGATTAAGTAAAAATGAACCAGGATGGATTGCTTTTGATGGTGCACATGGAAGGGATAAATGAGAAAACCACATAAAATTTAAATGGCCCAAAACTCTTTAGAAAGACCCTAAGATGTGATGTGGTTGAGAAAAATGAATGAGAGAAAATCCTTGAATTTAAAACAAGAAATCATGAAAAATAACCCAACCAATGGTGAGGTAAGATTCACATCAGGTTCACCATAATTTATTTAATCCTAAAATGGTTTAAAATATAAGGATCCTCTAAAATAGGAAAATGTATAATACCATATTAAATTGAAAACACGTGTTAGATGTTAGTACACAGAGCATTTTGGGGATATAGAAAAGGGTAATGAGCATGAAGAATGTAAGGGAATTAAAATGGGAATTTATAAAAATAATAGAAAGCATATATCCTAACTAGATTAAATTTGTTATTAGATGCTAGATAAATAACTATAAGAGTTGATGTAGAAAAAATAGGCCAACCTTCTAGAGGCCATAACTTTTGACCTATAGCTCCATTTGAACTCTTTCACATCCAAAAATAACCATCTAAAAAATTTCGATGCTTCCCTACGCTAATATATCCACTTAGAGTTGATTTAAATTTTTTTGGGAGGCCAAACATGATCATCTAAGGTTTCAAAATTAATGTTTAATGATTTTTTCAAAAATTTTCTATTTTAAAAATTTGTATATTTTTAGAACTAGATGTCAATTTTAGTTGAATTTAGTCCCATAGGATAATTTTAGGATTTAGTATATTTAGGGAAATTTTTAGAGCCATTTATGCTTGCATACAAAACTTACTATAAATAGTGGCTACTAAAAATAGTTTTTTTTTAGATTTTTGTTTTTTTGAATTTTTGCATCTCAACTCTAAATTCTGAGTTGAGGCTTATTTAAGCATAGTTTGGGTTTGTAATTATTTCAAGTCATTGAATATAAATCAATTTTGAGTATTGTTTCAAAATCTTGGCCTATTGGTAATTTTATTGGTCTTGATAGTTTTTAGGTTCATTATCTGGTATCAGACGAAGTTCGAATCTTGGAGGAGAAAGACATGGTGAGAGAATGAGGAGGTATTGTGAAGATGAAATAGAATATAAAATATCTATAGAGGTAAGTTCAACAATTAATTGAGGTTATCACCAATTAGTAGAGAAGACAAGGTGGTGATGAGGAAGCCACAAATCATGATAAAGAAGTTCAATAAGAAGAAGAACATTAAGAACAACCACCATCGATGAAAGAGATGATGGTTTAAGCTTTAGAAGGAAAGAATGAAGGAATAAAGGTTGATGTTATAGATTATGGAGTTAGTTTAAAACTAGAGAAGTTGATATATTGGAGGAATAGCATGGAGAAGTTCTTTGGGTGGAAGAAAATGAGAGAATACAAGAAGGTAAAGTTTGCATGCATGAAATTGAAAGGTCATGCAATGATTTGGTGGGATCACCTATATAAAAAGAGATAGAGTAAAGGTAAAGAGAAGATTAATTCATGGAAAAATATGGAGAATAAGTTGAGGGAGAAATTTCTTCTTATGGATTATGCACAAACCCTATACAGAAGATTCTATAATTTGAGGCAAAAGGATCATAGTATACAAGAGTATACAGATAAATTTTATAAGCTTTCCATATGAGTGGAGCATGTTGAAACAAAAGAGAATATAGATATAAGTTATGTAAATGGTTTGAAATTTTCTATTCAAGATGAATTAACTATGCATAGAATGCTTAACATAGAGGAGGCAGAAGAAAAATAAAATAGATAGAATTTTAGAAGAATGTCTCTTGGTCCAAGAAGAGTTATATCCCCTCTAAATAGGGGATGAGGTGGGTTTAATACCACCAAAGGTGGGTGTAATACCAATATAGGTGAATCATCACATGGTCTAGAAAGGCAAGATGATAATAATTAAGGGTTTCAATACCAACAAAGAGGAAGAGGATTTTAGAGAGGATGATGTTACAGTGGTGCTAGAGGATGGCTTTTGAATCAACATAGATATTATGTTTTTTATAGATGTGGAGAAGAAGGGCACATATCATTTGAGTTTACACACTATGAAGATCAAAAAAGGAGGCAAGAAGATGACTCAAGAGTGAATCTAGTTGAGGCTGAGATAGAGGAGAAAATTACTGAAGTTGCACCTATAGATGTAGGAGAGAATCTCATGATGAGAAGAACCATGGTCGCTCTAAGGAAGGAAAAAATGCAAAATAAAGAAGGTGGTGATGCATGGATATGATCAAATATTTTTTTAATAAGATATACTTTAGGTAAAAAGGTATGTAAAGTAATTATAGATGGTGGTAGTTGTGAAAATATGTTTTATTGAGAAATGGTAGAGAAACTAGATTTGCAATGTGAAAAACATCCTAATCCTTATCAGATTTCATGGTGTAAGAAAGGGAATGAAGTTAGAGTAGATAAAAGGTACTTAATCAAGTTTTCTATAGGAAAAAGTTATAATGATGAAATATGGTGTGATGTTATTTTGATGGATGTATGCCATGTGTTATTGGGGAGACCGTGGAAATTTGATAGGAAAGTAATTCGTGATGGAGCAAAGAACACACATTTTTTGGAAGGGTAGTACAAAGGTAGTTTTGTTACCTCTTAAAGAGGAAAAGAAGATAGAAAGTATGCTCTATACTAAAGAATTTATCCAAGATATGAAGGTAGTAGGTTGTTGTTATGTATTAGTAGTAAAGAATAAAGAAATAAAAATGGTGCCAATACCAATAAAAACAACAAGAGTGTTGAAAGTATATGCAGATGTTATGCTTGATGAGTTACTAGATAGTTTACCACCAAAGAGATATTCAGTATCACATTGATTTGATTATAGGATCAGATCTACCCAATCAAGTAGTTTATAAGATGAGTCCAATTAAACATGTAGAATTAAATAAACAAGTTATTGAATTGATAAGAAATAAGGTGATAAGGGAGAGTATGAGTCCATTTTCAACACCAACATTGCTAACTCCAAAGAAAGATAGAGGATGGTGAATGTGTGTGGATAGTAGATCAATTAATAAAATTATAATAAAGTATAGGTTTCTTGTTCCTTTATTTAGATGATATGATGGATGTGCTTATAGGATAAAAATATTTTACCAAGATTGATCTAAGTATTGGTTATTATCAGATTCAAATTCATGAAGGAGATGAGTGGAAAACTGCATTCAAGACTAGGGATTGTTTATATGAATGGATGGGGTTACCATTCGGATTATCTAATGCACCTAGAAAATTTATGAGGGTGATAAATATAGTACTACAAGAATATATTGGTAAGTTTGTGGTTATTTATTTTGATGATATTTTGATATTCAGTAAGACTAAATAAGAACACTTACAACATTTGAGAATGATAATGGATTTGTTAAGAAAGGAGAAGTTGTATGTAAATTTGAAGTGTAGATTTATGCAGAATAATTTGGTATTTTTGGGATTTGTAATTTTATAAGATAGTGTGAAAATGAATGAAGAAAAGATAAAGGCAATTATTGAGTCGTCTATTCCAAGAAGCGTTACAAAGGTAAAAAGTTTCCATGGTTTAGCAACTTTTTACATAAAATTTATTAAAATTTTTAGTAGTATTGTGACATCAATAACATATTACATGAGAGGGGAGGAATTTGAATAGACTAGAGCAAACACATAAAGTTTTGAAATTTTGAAGAAAAAGATTATAGAAAGACCAATTTTAGCATTACCAAATTTTAACAAAGTGTTTAAGGTGTATTGTGATGCTTCATTTATGGGAATTGGTGCTGTGTTGAGTCAAGAAGAAATCCAATAACATATTTTAGTGAGAAATTAAATGAGGTAACAATGAAGTATTTTACTTATGATGTTTAACTTTATGTAATTGTACAAGCATTAAGGCATTAGAGGCATTACCTAGTGTCTAAAGAGTTTATTCTATTTACAGATCATGAGGCTTTGAAGTATATGCATACATAAAAGAAGATGAATGGTAGGCATGCAAAGTGGGTTTCTTTTTTATAGGGGTATACTTTTTTGTTGAAGCATAAATCAAGAAAATATAATAAGGTAGCTAATGAATTGAGTAGGAGAGTAACATTATTAACTACTATTGTGAGTGAAGTAGTTGTATTTGAAGTTATCAAAGAATTATATGATATTGATCCATATTTTGGCAAGATAGTTGAACAGTGTAGGAATCCATTAACATGTGGAACATATATTATCCATGATAATTATCTTATATAGGAAGGTTATCTCTTCAAAGGGAAACAATTATGCATTCCAGTTAGGTCTCTACAAGATAATATAATAAGATAATTACATAGTGGTGGTTTGGCTAGACATTTTGGTAAGACAAAGACAATAGCATTAATGGATGAAAAGTATTTTTGGCCAAAGATGAAGAGAGATGTGACAAGGTATGTTTTAAGGTGCAGGATATGTTAGGTGGTTAAAGAGCATGCACAAAATACTAGATTATTCATGCCATTACTAGTTCCAAGAAGTCCCTAGATATATTTGAGCATGGATTTTGTGTTGGGATTGCCAAACACATAGAGAGGTAATGATTCAATTTTTATTTTTTTAGACAAATTTACTAAGATGGTTCATTTTATTTCATGTAATAAAACCAATGATGCCATTAGAGTTATAAAATTATTTTTTAAAGATATTTTGAGATTGAATGGTGTTCCAAAAACTATTACTTCAGATAGGGATACAAAATTTCTAATTCACTTTTGGGGGACTTCATGTAAGAATATGGGTACTAAGCTAAATTTTAGTAGTGAATATCACCCAAAAATAGATGGATAGACAAAAGTTGTGAATAGAAGCTTGGAAAATTTATTGAGATGCATAATGGTAGAGAAGCCCAAACAATGGGACTTAGCTTTGCCACAAGCTAAGTTTTCATATAACTCTTCAGTGAATAGATAAATAGGAAAGTCACCTTTTCAAATTGTTTATGGGAGAAATCCTATGGGTATTTTAGATTTTTTATAATTATCGATTACAGATCGTATTAGTGGTGATGCAAAAGTGTTTGCAGAGCATATGCAACAATTGCAAGGACTAAGAAGAATGTTGTAGGAAAATAATGAGAGTTTTAGAAGAAGATCCAAGGTATTTAAATAAGGAGGGTTGGAAATGGTTTACTTTAGGAAATAAATATTTCCAAAAGGCACATACGACAAGTTGAAGTACAAGAAAATTGGACCATGCAGAATTGTGAATAAAATCAATGACAATGATTATGAGGCGAGTTTAGATTTTTTTTGATATATATCCAGTATTTAATGTTATAGATTTATATGAATTCCATGGAGAAGATGGTGAAGTTTAATAATTAAATTGGGAATAATAGGCTTCAAAGAAAAAGAAGAAAAAAATAGTGCAGGTTTTGGATATGAAGACAGTGAGCACAAGGCAAGGGAAGTATAATAGGTATTTGGTGCAGTCGGAAAGATTGAAGCAAGAAGAAAACACTTGGATTAAAGAATGGGAGCTGAAGAATATTGATAAGGAAAAATATTAGTAATTCAATTATGGAAACTCATAGAGTTGAGTTGTTTTCAACCAAAGGAGAATGATGTAGAAAAAATAGGTCAACCTTCCGAAGGCTATAACTTTTGACCTATAGCTTTATTTGACCTCTTCCATGTGCCAAAACAACTACCTCAACAATTTAGATGCTTCCCTAAGATGATATATACATTTATATTTTATTGTGATATTTTTTGGAGGCCAAACATGATCATATGAAGGTCTAAAATTAATGTTTAATAGTTTTCTTAGGAATTTTCTATTTTTAAAAATTGTATATTTTTAAAACTGAATGTCAACTTCAGTTGAATTTCATCCCATAGGCTAATTTTATAATTTAATATATTTAAGGAATTTTTTAGAGTCACATGCCCTTGCATGTGGAACTTACTATAAATAGCAGTTTCTAAAAATAGGCATTTTATTTTAGATTTTAGTTTTTTTGAATTTTTGCATGTCAACTCTAAATTTTGAGTTGAGGCTTATTTAAGCATGGTTTGGGTTTGTAATTATTTAAATTCATTGTATATGAATCAATTTTGAGTATTGTTTCAATATCTTGGCCTATTGGTAATTTACTTATCTTGATAGTTTTTAGGTTTATTAAGAGTAATCAAAGAAATATAAATACAATTAAAAAGTAACCATGAGGTATCTAATGTAAGGGTTCTATAAGTGCCATTAGATATTAACAATAATTTTTAAATAAATAGCATGTAAATATAATAATGTACTAAAAAACATGTAATAATATAAACATGTACAAACATAAAATGAACTAATATAATAAACTAACCAAAGTACCAAAAAAATAGTATGGGGTTAGGATACTTACCTAGGGTTTAATTTTCATTTCATTAATTTATCCCTTATCTTGTAGTAATTTATGACATATTTTTATAGGTGAAGTTATGGTGGAAATAATAAAACCCAAGTAGACCCAAGTTAGGCATCTTAAGGACTTGGTATACTTTTTTGGCTCAAATTCTCTTCTTGATTTTTTCAATTCCTTGTGCTAACTTATCTTCCTAAATTGTAATCTCCTTAGTATTAATTCATATTAATCTTACTAAGGTGTATTTTCATGCATGGGTTGATAAAATTGGACATATATAAATTTTAAAAATGAAACATAAAAAGCCTAAAAATATGGATCCAAACCTTAAAATTCAAAACTATAACCTAGCTTACATCATCAACCCAACTGATGGCATATAAAGAGTTTCTAACAAAAAATATATTTAATCAACCTAATTGATGGCATTGACCAAATCAAGGGCACTTAAAGACATCATTAGTTATATCTATGATGATAAATAATGGTGATCAACATGAAAAATATGAGTTGAAGAGAAAGCAATAACCTTGTGAGACAAGAAAGGATGATGTCATAGAAGAATGTAGGAAATATTAAGAATATACAATTCTAATAAAATATCTTAAAACATGCCTTA